>CBVK0103536645.1:0-12630 GCA_900067695.1 Picea abies
TGTAATTAGGGGGTAGAGCCTTCCTCTACATGGATTCCCTAGGTAGATCCTTTTCTTCATTTTGGCGTCCATGATGTGAATTTTCTCCATAGGCTTGGGAGTCCTTTTATTCCTGCCATGATTATATTTCAAAGCCCCATTCTTCTTCATTTTTTTTGGCTCATACCCGATGGAATACCCATGAGCATGGTTTGTTTTCTTTCAGTCTTGATTAAATTTTGAAAGGAACATATAATGAGAGATTATTTTCAGTCTCTTTTATATTACTTAAGAAAATATTCCCCCTGGAGTCTTCTTTAAGCCCTTTTCAGACTCTCTAAAATTGAAAATTTCAGACTCTCTAAAATTGAAAATATTGTCGAGTGATCTTGTTTCCCTTCACACTCGTCAAAATAAAATTTGAAGGCACATCTGTCCGGCAGTAGTTTACCCATTTTTCGTTCTGGATGGTTAATTTACAAGTAAAGGTATTCCCTAGGAGCTTCATTTCTCTAGGAGAGTATTCTCTAGCGTAAGTTTAACCCATTTTCGGGCCCGGGGAACTAATTTGTTTTAAAAGGGCCATTCTCCTTCATAATGGTTTATCTCTTTTTCGGGCCTTGGAGATTATGTATGAAAAAGGAACCCCTCAGGAGTCCATAGTTAATCTCTTTTCAAACTCCCTAAATATAAAAAGATCGTTGAGTGACCTTGTTCCTTTAACACTTGTTAATTGATCCATAATGAATATCTATTTGGCATAAGTTTAACCCTTTTTCGGCCAATAGATTATCCGGGAAAAAGGTATGCCTCGAGAGACATCTCTTGCCGAGAGATTTCTCCTAAGTTATATTTTATAATTTTTTGGGCTAAGGAGACTAAAATTAGAAAAAGGTTGTGAGTCCATAGTTAATATCTTTTCAGAGTCCTTAAAATTGAAAATATAGTCGAGTGATCTTGCCTCAGTCACACTCATTAAAATGGTTTTGAAGAGATGTCCTTGCAGTATAAGTTTAACCCTTTTTGAACCAACTAGACTAATTATGACAAAAGGAACACTATTGAGTCTTCTTTTAGTGTTTTTCAAACTCTCCAAATGTGAAAAAACACTGAGCTTACCTTCTCTGGGCTCGTAAAACTTCACATGGAATGAGTCTTGTTGTGTCACACTTAATCGCATCACATGTCTCATCCTTACGTATTTGGCCTAATTTTGACTTCATGTTTCTATTAAATGAACCTTCAAAGCATTCCTTGAGTGCAAGCCTCGTAGCACTTTTTCCTTCGCAATCTGACACCTTGAACCCTGGACGAATTTTCTTGATTGTCTTTATCCTGCACATGTCTCCTTGTACTGAGCATCAGTATGTTCCATGCACTTGCAACTAGTTTTCTTTCCTGTGAAACTCATTCCTCCTTTGTAATGTAACATTATTTTATTCTTTTTCAAGATCATTAAAAATTTGAAAAAGATAAAAAAAAAATCAAATATTCCAAAAAGAGGGGATGGGATATACATTCTCTTTTATTGACAAGAAGATAGTCACCCCTAGACAAATCACATCCTTTTGTTTGTTTGCCAAGCATTGAGATATAGTATGACCTTAGGAAGTTGTTCTCATTACATAGAGTTGTGTTCTCCTCCATTTGGTTACCCTTCCAAACATATGGAGAATTTTTGGTGCATCCTTTATCACAGACTTATGTCAATACTATGTTTCTTGAGTCTCATTATTTTGTCGTGATTTTGTCCAAGGGAAATTTTATCCAACCTGAGTCAGCCATTCTACAGTTTATCTCTTGCCTTTTATGATTTGGCCATTCTGAGAGTCCAGTCAAGTTCGTATTCAAAATCAATGAAGTTGTTTTCCTAATGATCGATATCCTCTAGTATTTCCCCGACAACATGTTGAAGACCTCGGGGTAGTGAGTCTTACACTCCTATTGTACTCCTACCTGAGCTTTTGAAGATCTTGAAGTTGTTTCTCAAGCTACGAAGTCCTCATCTCCAGCCACAGGCATTAATGGTTCTTGAAAATGCATATCATATTGTACTTTTATATCTTCAGATGATCTTGAGATGTAGATATGTTGTGTATTGTTCGTGGCTGCACTTTATATGGAAATTTATATTTTGTCTAGTAATCATATATGACATGGATCTACAGTGTACTTGATTGGAAGCCATGATTAGTTCATCCCAAGCATGGGTATTCCCACCTCAGAGAGGTTTCATTATTTTGCAAATGGCACACTCATGAACACTCGTCTTGATCTCACTCAACTCTGTGCCTTCACACTATGTAAAGACATTGTAATTTACTTTGGTCATCAATTGCTCTTCTGACCTCACACATTAGTGGGCATCTGTTATAATCCAAAAATTCCTTATCTATGCATACAAGACATTGGCCCTTCCATTTACATACTTTGCCAAAATACTGTTGAGGCTTCCTTTTAAAAAACCCTTTTTTGGATATTGTACACGCCATGTTGCACTAATAGCTCACTACACATGCATGTTTCATGTTAGTTAGCCCATGTAAATACACGTGCTACATGATATTTATCACACGTTTACCTCCAAAAGTTGCAAAAAATATAAAATTGCACAGAATTTGATAGAGTTTACGACCTATAAAGGGTTTCATAACCATTTTACCCCTTGTAGCCCATCCCCAAACCAAATAAAATGATTCGCCCAAATTCTATTGGATAAAATTATTTTACCTTAAAAATTGCCAAAATTTTATAAAAGCTATATAGAATCCTTAGAAATTTGAATATTTTTACAAAAATATCACCAAAAATTGATGGTTGTCATATGAAGGATTAGTAAGATTCGCCAAGGTTTCTACATTTTAAAATAAATTTCGATCCTTACAATCATCCCTGCCTCCTTCCCTTGGTGATATGTTGGTTGTGAGAAGATAATGTGGGATTGATGCACTTGGAGCCACAACAGAGGAGCCCAGACTTGGTTCGTAGAGCAGTTGTCGGTTGTAATCCTTTTTATCTTGAAATTGAATAAACGAGTTCATTCTTGTCCCAAAACCCTATGTTTACATGCTTTTGTTAATTTGTGCATTTATATCTATGTCTAAACTTTTAAAGTGATCAATAGAGATTGCATATGTTGTTGCATTATATTGCTAACCTTTTGCAGGTCGGCTTTGGGAGGAGAGCCATGATCTAGGAGATGACGAAAAGCAAAATAGGTCATCACCAACCGCAAGGACTAAAGGTGCACTCATTAACTCTCTTTCCTTTATCTCTCATCACTTTGTTTATATGTTTTTGGGGTATCTTAAGGATAGAACAATAGTTTAAGGGAGTTAGCACTCTGCCTATACCTTAGACCCAGTATAGGGGGATTTTCCCCATAGCACAAGGGACATCCTAGGAGACAACACCTATGTTTTACAATGCATTTCCAATGATGTGCATGTGTTTTATAGTGCACTATCATCTATACTATCATAAGGTGTACCATCTGAAGTGTGCTTGTAAAACCCAATAGCAACATTAGGCCATTCATTCATGACAATGTCATCACATCATGCGAGTGATACATGTCCCCCTCAATGTGGTGCATTGATGATTTACAATAGCATCATTTATTGTTGTGCTAAGTCATCACTAAAGTTAATAAATAGTGCAACAACAAAACACAGTGTGTATAACTTTAATGAACACACTAATGCATGTAGAAACTAGTGCATTTCTTCATTGATGTCAATGTGCATGGGAGAATTACCATCAATGAACAAAGGTAATATGAGGCCATGTCAATGCATTGCAAATGGAAAGCATATACAATATTCCAAGTTAGTGCACCGACATGATTTTGTAGCAATGTATATCGTGCGTTGAGTCATACATTAATGAAACAATATGCACCTTAAAACGCATGGTATCAAAAACATTTTGTGTGGTGCAATAATGGTTTTAAAAAACAATTGTGCATCGACTTGAAGCATAAGCACCACCATTACAAATAACATGTGACTTATGTTAAGTGGTGTGCATACCTAGATATGCCATCCTATGAACTATGCTCCATTAAATACTTAAGTATATTGGTTAATCCCATAACTAAGCATGCTAAAAAAAAATAAAAATTCAATGCATTTATGTTCATGAGCACTATGAGCAATGCAACATATAAATTTATTGTACATTGGTGCGGAAAAACAATAGGTTGCACCAACAACATTGTTTTTCAAAAAAATGAAAACAAAAAAGGAATTTACTTACTGAAATGGAAAAGTAAAACCATGAAAATACACATTAATTTTTTGCAAAGAAATTACCTATTCTCTTCTCCACCACGAAGGCATGGTTGTCATAGAAATCACAAACTAAATATAAGAAGGGAGACAGTCAAAAAATCCATAAATAAAATTAAATTCAATGTGGATGAATATTGTCGATGCAATCCAATAATTTAGAAGCAGGGGACAATGAGGTAGTCATAGAGAGAAAACGAGAATCGATGATTGAAGATGTTGAAAGAAAAGTGAATGATAAAAATGAGAAATCAGTTTGGTAAGTTTTTTAATATAACCTAGCATAGTTCACCTTATATAATGACACACCGATGAGGTTACAGATTTTGGGTATGCCATGGAGCATTTCTTTTTAAATACTCTATTTTACAAACTTCAAATGCATTTTGGTAAGTTTTATTCTTTAATCCTATAATAACGTATTGGGGAGCATATATGTTTAATGTGCATCAATGAACAATTTTACTGAACAATTTTATTTAAATAAACTATTTTACAAAATTCAACCAAATATTTTTTTATTTAACCTTATAATATTGCACTTTGATTACTAACAAACCAATGGCATTATAAGATTAATTTTTATGCACACCATAAATAATTTCTTAAAATAACATAATTTTTAAATTGAAATGCAATTTGTAAAGGAATTATTTAAACTTATTGTAATGCACTTTGTATCCAATCACACTCATATTTATTATATGAGCACTTTGATATAGTTATAATTGTAAGGTACACGAAGAAGCAAATGTTTTTAAAATAATGTATTTTATGAAATTCAAATACTAAAAACACCTTTCAAATTGTTATTATATATAGTCACATTAATCGAAATAATAGAAACCACAAAAACAGGCGACACTCCTCAAATATCAAAGTTGTGTAATTGTGTCACTTCATACCACCACCGTTGCATAATGTCATAATGCCATGTAGTTATCTCAAACCCACCGTTTTCAACAACCCAATTCATTTTATTAGAGCATTCCATAAATATAAATTGTAATAATTCATTTTCCATGAATTCTAATAAATATAAATTCTAATATCATGGTAATATCATATTCCATGAACAATACTTCTTTACTGTTTTTCACTTATCATTTTGCATTCCAATGTACATTATACTTTTTCAATTTAAATTAATTACGCTGCCTTTTTTCAACTTAACAAAATCATCTTTAGGGAAAGTCAACGAAAAAAATTGTCTTTTTCATCTTTAGGTAAAAAAATAGAACAATGTTGTTCATAAAAATTATGGTTTATTCCAATATTTTTCGTAAAAAAAATTCTTTCACTTATCGTGTAGCATTCCAATGGGAATTATACATTTTTTTTTTTCAAACAAGAAAATTACTCAATATATTAGCAAATATAATTGGATTACATCTCTTATAATAATCTTTTAGTTGTTAAGCTCAAAACTTGAAACAGGTAGAAAAATATATCAATTCAATGGTGTCTTTACAAACTTTCGAAATTAAGCTATTTCTCCATTACTTGAAGACTTTAATCAAGCTTCCAGCCTATTTTCAAACTTCCCATTTAATCATCAAAGAAAGAAACTATCTTCTACAAAAGAAAAAGAAACTCCAGCAAAGATTAGAAAATTTTGTAGCTCCTAGAAGGTCCTTGATTGTTATCTACCCACTGAGTGAGGAGAATCGAACCTCGCTAAAACTGATCCTTAAGTGCCTTCTTCGAAAAGTCATTTGCCTCCATATTGAACTCTCTATAGGCATGATTAAAAGAAATCTTTTCAAAAAGTTTGCTCAAATTTTTAATTTGATCATTCCATCCTTCCAAAGCCAATATCTGGAGACTCCCGATTCCATTACACAAAACTATAATGATCTTTGAATCCCCTATTATCTATAACCCTGTAATATGTAATCTTATGGCTAAGAAAAGAGTAGCCCAGACCCCCAATAACCCCGCTCTATTATTTGTCCCGGAGCCAATGTTGAAAGTCCATTTATACGAAGTAGTTTCATTTAATTTGATAATGTCCCCTGCTCCACTAAGAGATCCATCTGTTGTAGCCACTCCATTGTACCACCCCACCATTTGTTGAAGCTGAGTTGGACTATTGTTCCTACAAAGTTTTGTTCCTTTTCGAGACGAAACAAAAATATTGAAAGATCCTATGGACTTGGCCGCCACCGCATAAGAATAAATAATCACATTATCGAACAAGACCATGTTTCTCTCCATCCAAATATACCAACAGACAATCGCTGGTAGCACACTCAAATTCGGGTGTTGTCCAACCCAAGTCACCAAACAATCATCTAACGAGCTCCCATCCCATCTCAACAGTAACTTGAGGGTCCCTGCAAGAAGTTTACAAACTTGATGAGTGAACGAACAATGAATAAACAAGTGATGTTGTGTCTCTGGGTTCTTCCTACACAAGATACAAATACTTGGGCCTTCCCACCCATTTGATAGCAGGTTCTCCCAAGTGAGGACTTTGTTTCTCAGGACTAACTAAAAGAAAAGTTTTATTTTTAGAGCGATGTTCAATTTCCACAACTTGAAGCTCCAACCTTTTGTTGTATGTTGCCATATGCTCTCCGCCAATGCCTTATATAAGTTACTTACCAAGGGGATCCTTGAACTGTCTCCTCTCGCCCATAATAACTCATCATCAATATCCCCATCCCTAGGAGGGCACTATGGTAAATTTCCCATTCTTTTGCTAAATCCCCCGAGAGACCGAGCGAAGTTTCCTCTTTCCAATAAGAGCTAAGAATGTTTGTACTTGAATTATTTAGAGCCTGATACATAAAAGTGACACCATGTAGTTTTAAAGCCTTAATAAGATCAATCAATAAATAAGATTGCTTGTCATTTTTCATTTTCATAAATTTATTTTTGATAAAGTTTAAATTAATGTTATTAGTAATAAAATTATTTTTGATAAAGTTTAAATTAATGTTATTAGTAAATTAGCATAACTTCAAAAGTGAATTTTAGTTTTAAAACCTTATATTTTTGCATCAAAATATTAATTTAAATTAATCTTCTGGTTATACCAGTAACAACTTCTTTTTCAAGGTTAAAATTACAACCTTATGAAACATCGCCTTGAAAAGTTGTAATGTTGCTAACAAAAACATTAAAATAAACACTCAAATTAAAAAGTGATACTACTAGTAACACCATTTTTTCGAGGTTAAAATTACATTTTGCTTGAAACCATGGATTTAACAAGCATTATTGCTTCAACCAAAACCTTAAAATCAACCTTTGAATCAAAAAGTGGTGCTACTAGTAGCACCTCATTTTCTCCCAATATCAATATTACAACATTTTTGAAGTCGTGGTCTTAACAACTAATACCGGTACAGCTAAAAATATTAAAATCAACCCCTAAATGGAAAAGTGATATTACAAGTAGCACATTTTCTTGTCAAAATTAAAATTGAAACACTTTTTAAACGATGGCCTTAACAATCGGTACCATTGCAACCATAATATTAAAATACACCCAAATTGTTACTCTAAACACATTGTATTAAAAAAAAGCAATTTCATATATAATTTAAATTCACAAGAATAAATCCATCATTTTTAATTATTTTTTAATAAAAAAAAAATATCATTCATTTAATTTTTTAAAACTTAAACAAATAATAAATTAAACACATAATTTTTTTTTACTAGTAATTATAATAATTTCCCCTACCAATCCTTACTCCTCCCTCACTCTTTAATTTAAATAATAATAACAACTAATAAATAAACAGAATTTTATTTTAAAAACTAAATAAACAAACCTTATAAGGAAAAAATATAAAAAAATTACCCACTTAAATAACCAAAATTTAAAAGAAAAAACACATATAATTTAATTAAAAAATAATAAATAATCAAAATAAATAAATAAAATATTAAAGAAAAAAATTAAAAAAATTAAAAACAAAAATAACAAATGATTTAAAAAAAAAAAAAATTCCCATAATCACCCTTTTTTTCCTCCTTCACAAAAATCACCCCCATTTTTTCCCTCCCCTTTCCCTTCCATTCCTCCTCCCATCGCTACTTTCCTCCAACAACTCCCATTGCCCATCACCCTCCTCCTTTAAATGGCAGATTCAAAAACTCATTGCTCAAGGGAGGAGGGTGATGCGCACTGAGAGGAGGATGAAAACAATAAGGGCAAGAAGATGAGTGGGAGCGAAAGGGGCAAGCGGCAGGGGAGAGGGGAGGTAGGGAGATTACAAAGATCACAATCCCTCACTTTCTTATTCTTTGTTTGTGTGTTTATTTGTTTTCTCCTTTTTAATTTTGATGATTATTTTGTTTTTCTTTTACTTATTGTTTTTTTTCAAATATGTTTGTTTTTAGTTGTTATTTTTGGTATTTTTTTTTGTTTTTTTTTATTTGGGTTTTTTTCAAATTTTGTTTTTCAATTTTGTTGCATTTTTTTTAATTGTTATTTTTTTAAGTATTTGTTATTTTATTTTTGTCTTTAATTTTTAAATTTTAAATTTAAAAAAAATTGAGTATATATATATAAATTTTATATGATTTATTTTAAATTCAAAAGTTGGTTTGAAGAAAGGAGAAATTAGTGCATCACATGTAACAAAAATGTCAAAAGAGTATCAACCACCATTAAAAGTTTTGTTTGGAAATAATCACTTTAGATAATTTGGGAATATAAAAAACTCAATAGAAGGGCATAATGATATATATTGAAAAACTCAAACTCTTGAAAATGATTGTTTACCTGTTGAAAATGATGAATTTTGAATATTTGATATGGAAGATGTCCTTGAAGAAAATAATATTTATAATGTTTAAGATTTTGATATTTTACATTAATAATAAATATTTATATATTTATTTATCATATTAATTAGATAGTTTTTGGCTTTCATTACCTCATAGAAAATAATATTAAATATTGTCATTTTTATACAGAAAATCTATACAAATAAATAATATATGTAAAAATATTTTATTGTTTTTTTTTTTCTAAATTTAACTAAAAATATTTTATTTGATAATAACATTTAAAAAAAACTAAAATATATGCACTCTTCATTATAATTATCTTTTAAATATAAGTTTTATTACTAAATGTTTAAAAATAGTGTTATTTAGTTATAACTATTAGCAATACATTATAGTAAAGCTAAAAAAATATTTAAGAACAATAATTTAACTTGCAATTTTAAATATATCTCATTCTAAAATAATTAATGGAAATCATAACTTTGAAAAAATAAATCATACATAACATGTTTAATAAATAATGTTAAAAACATTAAATTTTACATTTTAAAAATACATTGAAAAAAAAAAAACATTTAAATAAATAAATAAATGTTTTTAAAATATGAAACAAATTGAAAAATTACCATTTAAAAAAATGTTGATACTTTATAATAAAAAATATTTAGAATCTCCAAAAATAGGTAATCTTATAGCATAGGTTTTTAAAATAGAGTAAAATCATCCATTAAATACAATTTCAAAAAAAATTAAAACTCTAAAAGATTCTAGTTAAGTAGGTAACTATGTTGTAATGTCATATTCATTGCCTTGCCATTTCTCCTATGATTAAAGCGCCTTTTGAAGTTTCTCTTCTAAAGATAAAGATATGATTGAGGTGCCTTTTAAAGTGAGCCAACTAAACTTATTCCACAAAGTTTCTCTAAGTATAGAACAATTTTTGAAAAATAAAAAACTCTTTTACAAATTTAAGTGGGGTTTGGTAATTTTTTCTAGTTAACCCTGCAATAGTGCACTTTGATATTAACACATTATTGCAGTTATAAGTTTAATGCACATCATAAAGCATTTTTTTTAAATAACCTATTTTACAAAATTCAAATACAATTTTTTTTATTTTTTTAAAATAAAAAATCATTTTACAAATTCAAGGAGGATGTAGTATTGTTTCTATCTAACCCTGTAATAATGAACCTTTGAATATGGTCACATCATTGCACTTGTAAGTTTAATGCCCTGCCCACCATAAAGCATTTTTAATTTTTAATATATATATATATATATATGGTGGGCAGGGTAATGAACTTATATAACACAAAAAGAAGTGAGATACCTCAAACATCGTTGCGTGAACTTATATAACACAAAAAGAAGTGAGATACCTCAAACATCGTTGCGTAATTGCGTCACTTTGTATCATCATAGCATAATGCCATGTAGTTATCTCAAAACCACCGTTTTCAGCACCTTACTTTTTAAGAATATGATTTTTAATAATATTTATGTCGGTATATTGGTTCAAGTCTATAATTTCATTTCCATGAACAATGCTTCTTTCACGTTTTCACTTATCATTTTGCATTCACTGTACATTATACCTTTTCAATTTAAATCTATTACGCTATCATTTTTCAATTTAACAAAAAAAAATTTCATCTCAACGTAAAGTTAACTTAACAAAATCATCTTTTTCATCTTTAGGTAAAGTCTAGACTAATGTTCTTCGTAAATACTTTCGCTTGTCGTTTTGCATTTCAAAATGTATATTTTAATTTAATTGTATTGTTTTTTAGCATAATAAAATTGTACTTTTCTATTTCATAAATTTTAAATTAATATAATTAATAAATTAGTGTAAATCTATTTTAATATTAAATTTATTTTATATAATATTAAATTTATTTTGTATATAAAGAAATCAATTTTTTCAAAAAGTTTTACAGTTTAAAATATTTAATGGCTCTTCTATATATAAATTTGAAATTAAAATGTATTTAAGTTGATATACTATCAAAAATAATGTTATTAAAACATTTACCTAAATTGAAACCAAGTGTTTTACTCTTTCACTAAAAAAATTGAAAAAATTGATTCTAAATATTACATTATTTAAAAAGAATTTAATCATTTATAAATTCAACAACAATACGAAAAATTTGATTCTAAATATATTTTTATAAATATAAATATTATATATCTAAGATTAATTTTAAAGATTTAAATTCAATCCAATTTTTTATTTTTTATTTTTATGACTTGATTCAATTATTATTTTATTAGTATAAGTTTCCAAATTTACTCTATTTTGAAACATTTCATAGATCCAATCAATAAAAAAAATTCTATAATCAACTTTATCATATTACCAATTTAGTCGTAGTCTTCTTCTTCTTCTTCTTCTAAAATCTACTTTACTATATTAACAACAATTTAGATTAGCAAATATTACCTTTTTTTTTTCTTATAAAATATTAGTAAATTTTGTCATATTGATATATATTATTTCCAATATAGTATTGAATCGAGTATTGAATGGATTAACTAAACCCTTGATGGGGGGTTCAAATCTTGATCAACCTATATATCTTGATAAGGCGAGCTCTCTATTTTTTTTATAAAAAAAAATAGGCACATTAACATTTTTCTCTATTTTTTTTATAAAAAAAAATAGGCACATTAACATTTTTGTTTATCACAAAATCTTCATCTAATAATAAAGTTCGATCCAACATTTGTGATAGCTTACAACCCACCTCCCATCTAACCACCACGGCTATATCATGGCATCTAAACCTATAAATATGTGATTTAATTCAAGTTATAAAACTTATGTAATTACATTTTTATTTAAATTTTATTAACTACTATAAGTTATGTTATTAGAATTGTAATATTATTTTTAATTTATCAATCAATAATAGTTGTTATTGGAATTTAATTTTGTGTTTAAATTGTATCTATCAACAACATAGAAATGCACTTTAATTTTTTCAATCCTCTAAATAACATGAGGATTGAAAATATGGAAAATTTTAGAGGCTAATTTTTCATGGCTTTTGTTTCTCAATTTCCATTTTTCTTAAAAATGATAAGCCCAATTTACATGAAATAAAATTGTTTTACGTTAAGAATCACCAAAATTTTATAGAAGCTATATAAAATCTTTCCAACATTTCTACACTTTAACACAGGTATAAATCCTTAAAAAATTAGTGATTGGAAACAATTTGTTGATATATGGTTGAAAATAAAACATGTAAACATGGCTAATTTTTTTATATTGTTGATTTTTTTCCCAATTTGTTTAGTTGCAAATAATCAAACAACAATGTAAACACTATTGATTTTTTTTTCAACTATGTGCTAGCAAGCAAGCATACTACCAATTTTTTTTCAATCCTTCCATAACACACAAAGGATTGAATATTATTGACCATTTTTTTTTTCTTTTTTGTAAGTAATTATTCTATAAAAAACCTTTCAGAATAAAAAAAATATAGCATCGACTGTCTATCTGAGACTTTGGTCGCTGAATTGCCCTGTGGGGAAACCAATTCAGCCAGCCTCCCATGTCCAAAACCATTGTTTCAAAAAAACAGTCATATAACATCCT
>CBVK0103536675.1:0-13384 GCA_900067695.1 Picea abies
TTTTTTTCAGTCGTAATCCTTGGTGTCTGGTTGTTGCATAATTTTATTTCTTTTGATTCCATGTATTGTTGTTGAAGCTTCTCCAATTTGTAGTAGATGTTGGTATATGATAATATCTTATTGAATAATGGTTTTGTGATGCCATATTCCATGAATATTGATGATTATTCCATCTTGTTCCTTGATAATGTCGCTATTGATATTCTTATCTTCCTTGAAATATTTCCTGATAATGAGGGTGTCGATATGGTTTGACATTTGATGGTACCATCATATTTGGCATGTACCTCCTCTAGATGGAGTTCAACTGCTTCAAGTATTTTTTGTTGACATTTTTGAATCTTCTCTTCTTTCTCCTTTTGAAGTTACAATGTCAACAAAAAATACTTGAAGCAGTTGAACTCCATCTATATTTGGCATGTACCTCCTCTAGATGGAGTTCAACTGCTTCAAGTATTTTTTGTTGACATTTTTGAATCTTCTCTTCTTTCTCCTTTTGAAGCTACAATGTTACTCCATTTATCAAATTCTAACGTCCTTCTTTAATTATGGATTGCATTTCTGATTTTACCTCATCAATATTTAGGTATTACTCGACCTTCTTGCAAATTTCCTCTTCAACTCTTTTGGTAGATTCTCCATCCAAGATCCTTGTTTCTTCTTGATTTTGATAATTCTTCTTTTCTTCTTTCAATCTTTCAACCTCATCCAATAGTTTTTTATTATGGTTTCATAGTCTACATATCTCTTCATCTTTCCTTTTCAAATCTTCCCTTCACTCATCCTTTTCCTACTTTGATTTACTACTTTTTTCTTGCTTTAAGTTCTTAACCTCCCTAATGAGTGATTCATTAAGGGATCATATATTAGATAGCTCCTCACCCTTCTTCTTAATCTCTTCCTTTGATTCTTTTAATTCATTTTGAATTCTATACAATTCCTCCATTTTTGTATCCATAATCCATTTATCTGAGAAGAGTTTTTCAAATTCTTCCCATGTGGAGTGGAGTCTAGTATCTTCATCAAGGATTCTCCACCACTTATGAGATCTGCCCCAAAAAGAAAAACATGCCCCACAAGGACTTATACCAGTCCTCATACGATCTTCTTTTACCATCCTCAACCATTCCATAGGATTGATTTCATCTTTTTCTTCATCTCCACAAAAGTTAGGTATTGACATTGATTCTTAATTGAAGTCTAACCCCAATGCTTAACTTCCAACCTCAGTATATTAAGGGTAAAGGTCTCAAATAGTTATAAAATTTTATCTAGTATAATATTCTATGTTTTATCTTTCCAATGACTTTTGAATCAACTCAATCAGACATCCCAATCAAAATTTATGTTAGTTTTAAGTGACATACCTTTGAAAACCCTGATTTGGTGTCTGTCCTCCTAGCCAACCTTCCTTTTGATGTATGTTTTCAATTTCAACTCTTTTGAGTATGAAATTGGGACCTGTAGTACTCTGCTATGTCTTCTTTTCAATTCCATAGGTCTAACCAAAATTGGATGCGTCAAATGAAAGTTATGGTAACTTTCCCAAACCTTGTTGATTTCTGTCCTTTCTAGAAAAGCAGACTTTTACAGCATGCCACACACCCAATATTTGATATATGATTCTAAAACTTGCACCCAAACTACTATGGCTTATACTCGTTTCAATGCAATTGGTCTCATGGAATTTGGATCTTCTATGAATAATTTATGATTGTTTTACTCGAAACACCAATTTAAGACTAGTAAAAAACCCTATCTTCCACAGAGTGTATCTCCAAAAGTCAAATGACCTAGAATCTGAAATTTTTACCACATGTACCTTGATAATTATTCTAAACATCCTCCAATTTTTTCCTTCTGAAGTGGCTCTGAAAAAAAATTATAGCAAAAATTCCAAAATGACTTTCTTGAGGAGGAAAAACCCTAGGATTGGTGCTCTAATACCAAATGTAATGAACCAAAATTATTAAAATCTCATAACAGAACATAAGTACACACCATGTAAAAAATGTGAGCATGGATCACAACTCCAAGATGGATAATTTACACAATAAATCCTTAAAGATTAGGGGAACCCTCTCCAAATAACCAAATACCTTCGTACATCACAATTCACATGTCTCCAATAATGAATATATGATCTCTATATATTCCTATTCACACTTGCACATGAGGCCCCATTTATTATTAGGCCGACCTTGTTACATATATATTTACATATTACATGTACATTTAGGCCCATATATCCCCCTCCCACTTGGGGTCATATCATATACATTTATCCCTATATATGCTCCCCTTGGGTCATAACACTTTACCTATCCTATCATCATTATATTAAAGTTTTAGTTGGTCTTGGTGTGGGAAAAATAATAAGGCATAACTCAAGGCATTAAAGTTGATTTATCTATTGTTGTGCATGGATGAGTCCATAAACTACAAGTAATGGGGGATTCTATGGTGGTCATAAATTGGTCAAAGGGTTTAAGTTCTATGCAAAATTTTATACTCAAAAGTATTTATGAGGAGATGTTGATTATTAAATCTAATATTAATGAAGTCCTTTTCTACCATGTCTACAAAGAAAGAAATATGTTGGCAAATAGGTTGTCGAGAATAAGTTTGCAAATGGCTCCTAGTACTTGGCATATATGGAAACAACAAGCAGATGCATTAGTTGAATATGACCCAGGTCCCTTTGTTTGAATGTTTCATGAAGATCATTAAGTGGTGAGATGAGAGGATCAAAGGAGATAATCTATATAATTTTGATGTTATTAGTTTATAAGACTTGAACTAGCATTAGATATGTTAATGAATATTTATATTTATGTCAATGATAGGGTGTTAGAGGAATTTTAAGATAGAGACAATGTATATATTTTTGAAAAGTATGATCTAGTGGTTGTCGAGGAAGATTTACTTAACTTTCCATTTTGAAAATGAACCCAATACTAGAAGGCATCTATAAAATGTTATCCATAATAAAATTATGGATATAATTTTATAGTTTGTCTTTATTTTTCATATATATATTTTGTTTCCAAAATATATATATATATATATATATATATATATATATATATATATATATATATATATATATATATATATATATATATTTTGGAAACAAAAAATATATATGAAAAATAAAGACAAACTATAAAATTATAGCACTCAATTTTATTCATCTTATAACCAATTGGCCCTATATTTATAGGGCAAAATTGTAAAAATATGTTACATGTAAGGTTTGCTTGATCGAATGGTTGGTGTTTGAGATGAAGCAATTTTCTTTTAATTTATTGACTATGGGGTACAATGGCATTTTTGTCATTATCCCTTTTTTAATTCATTGCCCCGCATGGAATGTAGTTTTCATCTCCGTGTCAAACTACTCTGACTCTTCATCACTCAACAAAAAAATTCCAATGTTTTGATAAAGTTTTTCTAAAATATGCACTTAATAGTTTAAAAGTAGTTTTTTTTTTTTAATTCTAAAATTTAATGATTCTAATTTTTTTTATTGGATATAGAGGTTGATGTGACAAAATACCTCGGGTTGATGGTAATTGTTTGATATATATAATTGATGTTGGAAGTTATGTCATCTCATTCATGTAGCATTTCAAATTAATATTGAAAGTTATGTCATAAATATCCTTACTTCATGTGCAGATCATTTGTAATGATCTTCTAGGGATTGTCTTAATGATCTCCTTGCCTCATGTGTTGATCATTTTAATGATCTCCTCAACATTGAATCTATCCACTTCCATATTCTATGAAGTTAGGATTGTCCTTTTTTCTCTTCTTAGAGAGTTTCTACTTGCTACATGCCACATAAGTTTTTGGTATGACCTTCGATTACCAAATCTTTAGTTGTTATTCCCCTGGTATTACATGCAAGGAACAATGTCGAGACTTCACGGTTTTGATCATAGAAGTGAATATAAGTAAGTAAATACATTATTGTAACAATGTTAAGTATTTGTGTATAAGTTAATTCACATTCTGAGCGAGACTCTTGAGGGTGTGATTGTGATGAACTTAATCTCCATTAGGGAAGTAGAGAAACTTAGGGAAAATGACCATGACAATGGAAAAAAATTCCATATCCTACTCATACACATAGTTGAGAGAAACTTCATCCTTATACTCTAGTCCTTTTTAAAGTTAGATTTAGTTTAGAGACATAGTCTCCACTTAAAGCTTACTTTATTATCTCAAGCTTATCTCAAGCTCACTTAGATACTTTGCTTAGATAGATTGCTTATGCACGTTAGATAACTAGAACATATGATACCTACTCCCTCATTACAATTTGTTGTCCACCTCTTAACCAAAACGAAGGGCATGTAGTGAACATAAAGGTGGGACTAGAGAAAACTTGCTCTCCTAGTTGGGTGGAAGATAAAAATAAAGGGGAGAACCTTCGGGTGCGTTTTATCACCGAGTAGGTAGAATGCTTCTTTGAGAACATATTTTAGTTAGGATTTTGAGAGACCGTTGGTCGCTAGAATGGGTAGGAAAAAGTTGTTTGGATCCACATGTAGAATTATAGGAACTTAGCAAAAACTCAATGGCGTACCCGATATTAGGATTGATGGTCCAAGGGTTTAGTCCCTCCTAAAAGTGCTAACAAAAATAGGAATAGAAAAGAGGTTGGTCTCCAAATCATTTCTAGTGTCATATTCTATAATATGGCAGAGAATATCCAACACACTGACCATGCTAATATTTCATTTCATGACAAAGCTAATGAGCTTGTCATATTAAAATATCATGGAACCCTTCCTCTTATCCATTTATGAGGTGGGGATGTCGTTGGAACCACTCATGAAAATAGTGCATTGAGAGTTGGCCAGATAAATAACAAGATGCAATGTAATCCTCTCACCCACATACCTCCCATTCTCTTAAAAAATTGGCCTCATCTTAGTAAAGGGAAATCCATTGACAACGATGTTGACATCCCAAACGAACTCCTACAAGTTGGTGACCACCTTAATGGGACAAAGGGGAGTCTCAATCATATTGATAGAAACTATTTCTCGCATAATCTCATCATCATACAAGACTTGATCCCCCAACCTGGCCTCCACATAAAAAATCCTCCTCAACATATCCTCCATGGAGTTTATGACATCAAACAGAGAACAAGTAGAGGCTATATCCATTGCCTTCCCATCCCTTCTCCACATCCCAAAGGGAACCTTTCCATATCCAATGTGATTGCATGCCTCCTGAATCATTGCCATGAATATGCTCCCCCTAGCCCCAACCACAATTACCACCACATGCAATGTGTCTCCTTCTATTTTCTTCATTAGCCCTTGGAGCTCCAAGAGTCGATTCTCCACTCAGGGGAGTGAAAGTTTATTTGTTATTATTGTATGATGAAGCACATTTCTATGATATTGATGATGGTACACATTAGTCGAAGGCACCATTCAGAGTCATGGATAGAAGAATAGATTCTCAAACCATAAGTACCCTAGTATTTAACACAATCTATAAAACTTTCAACATGGGTAGGAGATGATAACTCTAACTTTAAACCAGAGAAACAATTGATGGGAGAGAAAACATTCATCAAGTGATAGAGAATGAGGAAAATGCCAACCCCAACACTCAATATAAGCCACTTGCAAAAAGAGTTAAAATTGGCACTGATAGATATCTTCACCACAAAAAAAATGAGAAAACAATGACCTTCTTCCTTATTGCATGGGCATTGTGCTTCCCCTCAAACACCCGTTGCTTGGAACCACCACATTTGTTAATGATGATTTCTTAATTTGTACATCGATGTGGGAAGAGTGGAAGTCACATCATATAATAAATTTATAGGCTAATTGTTTTCCCTTTATTTAGCCATTCTTCCAAAAGAAATGAATCAAGATGAGAAAGGGAACAATTACAAATGCCAAGTTGTGTTATGCAATTAGGAATATGAGTTTCCGTTAATTTTTTATGCGTTGCATCATATAGCCATTTGCAAAGATGCACTTTTATTAGCTTGGTTGTTGTTACATTCTAAGCATACAAGAGTGTTTTAAATTGGCACTAATGGTTTTTTGAATCTATAGAAATATTCCAATTGATTTTTAGCGTGATAGGGTAGGTTCCATTTAAGCATGCTTCCAATGTTGTTTCAGTGACGATATTGGAACTAAATGTAGGGAGATCCTATGTGCATATCACAATTGCCTGCGAATTTGATGATTTTCGATGAGTACATGAATAACATAATGTGGAATTCCTTAGTCAATTGGGTCTAGCCCAAGTGGTTTTGGGTTAGAGTGTTATCCTCCACACCCAGGTTCTATTCTCGTAAGTGGCATATTGAGCTCATTATGAGCATATTGTTGTAATGGCTTTGAGACCCCATTGTTGACAACCTTGTGCCCTAAATAATCTAGGGTTTACCCTAGGTACCATCCTTGAAATGAGGGGAAGTACCTAGAGGTTTTCCCTGAGCGTTGTTTCATGGGAAAAACAAAAGAAACACAATGCATAATTCTTTCCTTTTAATTCATTTTCTGAGGATATGATCATATATCATCCTAGCACTGCACTCTTAGAATTGACACTACACTTTTAGCCTTTGATAAGTTCTATTGGGACAATCAAAATTATGTACATTGAAATTATAAATTCTCTCTTTACTTAGACATATGCATGTATTAATATTTGACTTGGAGTGTAATTTAGGGTGCTCTTTCAACTTTTTTCAACAGTCTTTCCATGCCCTTTCATCTTTCTTCAACAGTTCTTCGACATCTCGTTGGAGGAGCCATCAATACTTGTCACTAAATTATGTTCAAAGCAAAATGACTAGTTAGAAATGCGATCCTATATCTCTCAACTCAACAAATTAAACTCTAGTCAGAAATGACCCTCATATTCTTATCGAACCCAAATTAAAGCTAAGACAAAGAGAAAGACTTGGAAACACCTTTGGCTCTATTCATTTTCATTATTCTAACATATGATAAAAAATGGTGTGGTAGCTTTTCACTAAATTATGTTCAAAGTAAAATGACTAGTGAGAAATGCACTCCTATATCTCTCTAACCCCCCAAAAAGTAAACTTTATTAAAAAATTCCCCTCCTATTCTTATCGACCCCAAATTAAAACTAAGACAAAGAGAATGACTTGGAAAGACCTTTGGCTCTATTCATTTTCATCATTTTGACATACAGTGACATAAAAAAAATGGAGTGCTAGCTTTTCTAATTGGATGTTATAAATGTCAGAGTGTAATACCTTAAAATCACATGAGTAAACGGGCCTAATGGTGAAGAACATGTGTTTCCTCTCACGAGATCACAGGTTCAAATCCAGAGGAGGGTAGGGTATGTACATCTCCGTAGACTTTAGTAGTGAAATCCTTGTGTGGAGGGGATCCCTTGTCCCACAAACAATGGGGACAAGGTGGTCTCATATAACAATTTGGGGGTCCCTTGTCCCACAAAAAATGGGGACAAGGAGGTCTCATACACCAATTTGGTGTCTGGCTTGACCATGACAACCTCCTCCTCCTCCATATAATTATAATTTAAATTTTATAAAAAAAAATCCTTTTAGACTTTTTAGATAATTATAAACCAAATTGAGTTCAACAAGTTTATTATTATCTTAATTCATTGTAATATTTTAAAATTTAAAGCATTTTTAGAGATGCATACCAATGTATTGATATTGAAGTTTATAATATTTTAAAAGATGCAGACCAATGTATTACTTTTGAAATATATAGTTGTGAAGATAATTTCCATTGGTTATAAAAATATTTAACACTATAAGTGATAGGAGTTCATACATTAATTATGATGAATAAATACTTTTTTAGTTAATAGTCATATGCTAATCCATGTTATGTATATTTTTTTCAAGTTATAAAGTTTAGGGAAAACATTTTAGTATCTCCCCTTCTTTTGAGGATGGTACTCAGGGTAAATCCTAGAATCTTCCTCAATTCAAGGATGGCCCTCATTTTGATGATGACATCCAATGAAAATCCTAGAATTTTCTAGGCACAAGGCCATTAAAAAACAAGGCTTGAATCCATTACAACAATTTACTCGTTATGTACTCATCATACACTTTTGGGAATGGAAACCAAGTAAAAAGGATAACAAATTCCTCCTAACCACTAGAGGTAAACCCAATTGACATGATCCATACGATATTTGTGGTTAAAGAAGATTATTTCAATATTTTAATTCCATAGTTGATATAGTTATACTGCATTAAAATATAAGTATAATTCCATATTTTGATTTAATCGCTTAATTGGATGCAATTACTGATGCAATAACAATGCCTTGAATTTTAAAGCACATTATGGGGGTAAATATGGCGGAACCAAAAGAAAGTTTAGCCCTGGTGAGCCAGGGGTCCAATGGATAGGTGGCAGATATACCAATGCTTAACACCACAGGAAACAAATATGCAAACTACTCAATTATTGTGGAGAGGGCAGGGTACAGTGGGGGTTTACAATCTCTGTTTACTAGTGGATCTCCATTTTCCCATCCTGCAGTAATAGTGGAGGATTTAACAAGACCATGGGTTTTTTTTATAGCAGATTTATTTCAGAAGGATGCAGGAAACACAAATGAAAGATTGGTTTTTGTATATGCAAAGCAATATAAGGGGATTCTAAAGCGTAGGCAGATCCGAAAGTTAAGGAAACCACATAAGAAAATATTCGCAATGATCTTGTCAAAAGTGAACAACATATTCGGTAAGGCTTCTCAAGCCAATATGGAGCAAATAGAAATTAAGGATCTTGAACCAAATTTGGACAAAGTGGAGTTTTTGAAGCAAACAATGAAGACATAAAAGTAGTTAACCATGATAACGAAGACCTATATAGTCCCACATCAATGTCATTAATGTGGTCATCTAAACTATATGTGAAAGAACTCATGAGCATGAAAAGGAGACTTGAAATTTTAGAAGAGAAAAGATGGTACAAAGGCAACAAAGTAAATGAAATTGTTGAGTTCAAGAGAAAATTAGCGGGAGAAAATAAAGCTCTTAAGGAACAAATCTCAAGCATGTAGGTTAGAATGGAAATAGGACAACAAGAAGTGACTGCCTTGAAACTAGCATTAGAACAGATGAAGATAACCGGAGTTGAGAAATCAAAATTGGTGAAAGAAGAGGACACAACACAAAAAGAGGAGATTCAATTTGTGTTAGCCGACTTGGAAGCTAAAGAAAATAAGCCAAAAGATAGGATAAAAGAAGCTAAATCATGGTCACAAGTTGTAAGTGGGTCATCAAACAAACAAAAATAAATCATTGAGAAACAAAACAAAACACAAATAAAGGAAGAGCAGGATAAGCGAGGCAAGGCTGGAAATATCATTATCAAAGGACTGCGGGACTTTGGTGAAAATGAGAGGGTGTATTCACCAAGAAAGGGACTTCCTTAAAGATAAGTTGAAGTGGATAGGGTGTATTCACCAAGCAAGCGAGATTGGACATAAGATAGAGGGAGGAAGAGATAGACATGTAAGAGATATCTTAAGGAATATAGAGGATAAGAATATGATCCTTAGAAATAGAGGATTGCTTAGAGGCACACACATCTACCTAGATGAGGACTTGACTTTGGCTCAACAAGAACAACAAAGAAAAGGAGTGGGAAAAAGTGAAAACAACAAGAAATGAGGGAAAATGGGCATGGTTGAAGAACGAGAAGGCTCAAATCAATGATTGTTTCTCAAATTAGAAATAGGAAATCAGGGCCCCACAGGACTGTTTATAGGTAGTAAGTTGGAATTGTAGAGGTTCTCCATGGAGAAGAGGTCCAGGATTGGGGCCCGTAGTACACATCTACCTAGATGAGGACTTGACTTTGGCTCAACAAGAACAACAAAGAAAAGGAGTGGGAAAAAGTGAAAACAACGAGAAATGAGGGAAAATGGGCATGGTTGAAGAACGAGAAGGCTCAAATCAATGATTGTTTCTCAAATTAGAAATAGGAAATCAGGGCCCCACAGGACTGTTTATAGGTAGTAAGTTGGAATTGTAGAGGTTCTCCATGGAGAAGAGGTCCAGGATTGGGGCCCGTAGTAGAGGGGAAATATATTATCATTCTTCTAGAAACACATGAGCATGATGGTTGCAAGGTTCCAAATTTCGAGGGGTACAAGAAAACTTCAGTTTGGAACAAAGGTAATGAGACATGCAAAGGACATGGGGGAGTTACAATGCTAATAAATGAAAAATGGGGTGGTGTGGTAAAAGTGGTAAAATAAGACCCAAACAAACAATACATTTGGTTGGAAATAACTGAGAAGGATGTTACTTTCAGGTTGGTTTCTTGCTATTTTGCCCCAAAAAACTCAAATATCTATAAAAGAAGCGATTTAGACAACGAAGACTCGTATGCCTCGTTGTAAAGAGATATCTCTATATTCATCCACTAGGGAGAAGTAATGTTAATGGGTGATTTTAATGCAAGGACAACTAATAACCAATATATCTAGTTGATCAATGAAGAAAGAGGGGAAAACAATCCCTTATGGTTGGAAGAGAGTGGAGATCAATCATGGGCAAGAGATTCACAAGATGGAAATGAGGGCGTGACACACTTTGGGCGAAAATTACTGGGGCTTTGTAGTTTGTTTGGCATGGTTATTTACAATGGAATGAGAGGGTGGCCAACTTTAGGGGGTATCACATGCACAACTTACAATAGTCAAAATATGGTAGATTACTTCATCTACTCTCAAAGTTTTAACTCCAGAGTGTTGAATTTTGATATAGGGGACTGTCCTATTGAAATGTAATCTAATCATGCCCCCTATTGGTTAAGTTAGATTTTCCTGCTTGTCCACACAATAATCAAATTCTTGGAGTACAAAAGAAAAATCTTTCCAAAGGAAAAATCCTCATGAATCAGGAAAATAGGGAAAGGTTTAGTGTTGCTCTTAAGAAACAGTTTCATGTTATAAATTACATTAGAGCAAATATGAGAACCAATTAGACGGGTGATCATGTTCATAGCAGTGTGTTGATACCAATAATCATCAAGGCCTTAAGAGCATGTAAAAGGTCTCGTCCCAAGAAGAGGGATACAAGTACCTTTATGACAAATCCATGGTATGATGAAGAATGCAAGTCAACCAAGAGATCTCTAAAAGAGAAAAATTTGGACAAAGAAAACAAGAAGAAATATGAAAAATTAGTACACTAAAAAAACAAGAGCATGTAAACGCAAGAAGAGAGGAGTTAATCTCTCTTGGAAAACACAACCCCAAAGGATTTTGGAGAGAACTAAAACAAAGGAGAAAGTAGACTCAAAACAATATTACAGATGTCCAATGGTTAGAATATGTGAGGCTCCTATATGAACAGGTACACGAGAAAGATACTCCTCCCATAGTGAAAAAATTAGTGGAAGTATTCACAGTGGATGATATCAAGAAAGTAATAAATAAGCTAGAAAGCGGCAAAGCGAAGGACGTAGACTAGATTCAAGCTGAATTTTTAAAGTGGGGGGTTGAGCTCCTTACACCTCTCATAAAAGGAATTTTCAATGGGGTCATCCAGGACAGTTTTCTGGGAGAATGGACCATAAGTGTAGTCATTCCTCTCTTTAAGAATGGAGATATCAGTAAACCTTCCAACTACTGCACTATTATGGTCAATCCCCTCATGGGAAAGCTTTTTGGGAGCATGATAGAGCGAAGAATCAACAGTTGGGCAGAAGATGAGGGAAAAAGGGAAGGTGAGTATTAGACTTAGACATTCTACCATTGATCATTGTGTCACCCTTAGACATTTGATAGAGAAAATATGGGACAAACAAGGTGAATATCAGTAAACCTTCCAACTACTGCACTATTATGGTCAATCCCCTCATGGGAAAGCTTTTTGGGAGCATGATAGAGCGAAGAATCAACAATTGGGCAGAAGATGAGGGAAAAAGGGAAGGTGAGTATTAGACTTAGACATTCTACCATTGATCATTGTGTCACCCTTAGACATTTGATAGAGAAAATATGGGACAAACAAGGTGAGTCAACCTATTTTTGTTTTTTGGACTTTAAGAAAGCGTTCGACACAATGTTTAGAGACAAAATATGGAACATAATGGAAGAGTTGGGTATCCTATATGGATATAGAGCGATGGTTCACAAACTTTATGAGAAGGGTAGAGCTAAAATCAGAACAAGTGAAGGAATGTTCGAATGTTTTGGTAATGATATTGACATTAAATAAGGATTCCTCTATCTCCCACTTTGTTTGGTTTATACATTGATAAGTTGGAAGCCTCCTCTATCTCCCACTTTGTTTGGTTTATACATTGATAAGTTGGAAGCCTCGTTGAGTAGGACAGATGGAGAGGGTGTCCATCTATTAGGGTATGTGGTGAAGCTACTTTTATACGCGAATGATCTTACTCTAATTTAAAAAAAAACACATGGATTAAGAGAACATCTAAAGGACTTAGAACACTTTTGTCAGGAAGTAGGGATGCAAGTGAACATTACCAAGACCAAAATCATGATCTTTTCTTTAAATGGAAAAGACAAACCAATCACCTTTCTTTTTTAAGGCAATCCATTGGAGATATTGAAAGAATACAAATATCTTGGGATTGACTTCCACTATAAGTTCAGTTGGGAGACTTGTAGGGTGAAACAGATACAGGGAGGGTGGAGATCCTCATACTTACTCCAAAGTAGGTGCAGAAAAGTGGAACTTTGGGATTGGAAAACGAAAAAAACCCTCTTTGGTTTGCTAGTTACGCCGATTGTTCTCTATGGTTGTAAATTATGGGGAAGCAACATGTCAACTTGCATATGGAGACAACTAGAAAGAATTCATAAGCAATTAATTACTAGCAATCTCAAAGTTAAAGCCATTGTCTCGTATGAAATTCTTTTAGCTAAAACATGGACTTTTTGTTGGAGGCGACAATGATAATCAAATTAATAAGCTATTTAAAGAAGGTGAAAAACATGGATAACCAACGCTGGCCCAAATTAGCTATGGAGGAGGAGTTAGACCGTAGGAAGAAAACTTGGATGAAGCAATCAAAAAGTGGTTGAGTAAGTGGAATATCAAGCTGCACGAATGTCCTAAGACTAAGGAAGAAATAAAAAAGTTTGTGAATGAAAAATTTACGACTGCCATGTGGACCAATCATAGTGGGCGTAAAAAAGCGTACAACATCAAGGAGTTTAACCCAAATTGTGATCATAGCAAGAAAACATATTTAGGGGCAACTATTAAAGGAAAATCCAGGTTGTTAGTCGCACAACTGAGGACATGTTCACATCACCTTAGATGTGAGACCGGTAGGTGGAGGGTACCCAAGGAAGTTTGGGAGGAGAGAACTCGCATATT
>CBVK0103536700.1:0-15147 GCA_900067695.1 Picea abies
GAAGATCAGAGGTGTGTTCTGATCATTGGGGGAATTCAGATATTCCTACCAAACATCCCAGTTGAGGCCAGAGAATGTGTTGCAGATGCAACAACAGAAGAAGGACATCCAACAGTGACTGTCATAGAGGAAGACAAAATGGAGCAAACATCAGAATCTGCCCCAGCAGAACAAGAGCATACAAATAAGGTGCTCACTCCATGGGAGAAGGAGTTAGAGATGTTGGAGGATTGGTTGAAAAATCCAGAGCCAGTAGATGACTGCCAGAAGATAGTCATGCAGATTGCGAGAGAAGAGCATTAGACAGAATTGCTCAGAAATTTCGGCCAGGAAGCTGAACAGGAGATGACTGGAGCGCCGAAGCCTGCAGCAGAAGATGAATTAGAATTCCAGTCTGGGGAGCAGCTGGAGGAAGATGGAAATATGCCAACAAGAGAACTGGCAGAAGCAAATTATTTAGAAGGTGAAGCTAAGCAGCAGCTCAGTGATAAGACTGTCGAAGAGGAGTATGCAACAGGGTGGCAAGATAAGGCCACAAAAGATGGAGAAAAATGCAAGGGGGGTCAAGTTGATCTACCCATTTATAGGGAAGAAGTGCAGCCTAGGAGACTGCATAAAGAGAACTAGCCATTGGAGTAGCTGGACGAGGTGATTGAAGAAATCAGAAGGCTAATGTTGAGGTCGGCACATGAGACTACCAGCAAGGAGAAGCTGAGCAGAAGGAAGCCTGCAAGAGAAGCAGGGAAGCAACAACAAAGCAGTGGAGCAGATGGATAGCTCCAAAGAATAGTTTGGGATCCAGGTGGATTTCAACAGAGCGGGGAATCTCATGAGCAGGAGCTCATGAATTTTTCGCAGCAGTGGAGTATGATGCAGGAGCATCGCTCCACGTCAACAATGCACCATCTAGCCAGGACATTCAACGTGCATTCAATGGAGGAGAGAGGCTCCATTCCTCTCATTTTAAAATTTCAAATTGTAATTAAATGCAATTAAATGTTGTAAAAGTTGCATTTGTAGGAAAATGCAGGGTTGAGGAAAATTGTTGCTGCATGAATGGGTCGATGGAGCATCCCAGTCCATCAAGTATCAATCAAATCCCATAATAGCATTTGTCTACGAAACCCGTGGCTACCCTTTCCCACATAATAAGCCCGAATAGCTTATTTGGCCCTATCCATGGCCTCATACAAATAGCCCATTGTTGGCTTATTGCTATCAACCAACCTCAGAACCTTTACCAAAGGTTCACTCACTAAGCACATGACGCAAGAGCATCACTCCAACCCAACAACGCACCAGGGAGACAACACATTCATCGTGCATTCAAGGAAGGGAGAGGTGCCAACCCTCTCATTTTAAATTTCAAAAATGTAATTAAATGTTTGTAAGGATGGAAGAGCCAAATCGTTTCCTTTGTACAAGCTGTAGATAGAATCGCCTTTAATGGTTGACAAGTTGATAAGATCTAGATCCGATTCGGACTACACAACTATTGTTTGTAATTCAATGTAAATTAATGAGAGTAGGTAGCTTGGAGGGAAGAGCTCGAGGAGCCCCTTTTTTGTAAAAGACTTTTGTATCTAGATTCATTATTAGAACGGAAGATAGAACATATTAGAGAAGAGAGGAGAGAGCCGAGACTTTGTTGCAGTCCGAGCTTTGAACATATTGTAAACAAACATTTTGAGATTAATACAAAAACAATTTTTCCTGCATATGGGTATTTGTGTGTTTATTTGTTTGCACTTGAATGTTAATGGTGTGTTCATTTATGCTGTAGATGTATGTTAGATTCCATCTGCAGGGATAGATAGAATTTCCTATCTGTGAGGTTTGTTGGTTTCAGTCTGGTTTCTTTGTGGCTTAATGCAAGGGGTTGCATGACAGAATGCCAAGGACTTTGTGAGCCAGTGCAGAGAGTGCACATCTGAGTTCTGTGTTGAATTTAGGCAAGAACGTGCCAGAAGGGCGCACCAGAGAAGTCATAGACTCAGGAAGAAGCCTCAGAGTTACTGAATACTCTGGAGGTGAAGACTGTGCGGAGGAAGGCACAAAGAGGCAAAATCACTGAGGATTCTGTGAAGGCTCTGCCAGGAGGGCATCGAGCGAATGCAAAGAGTGCACAAGAACTCTATTTCGAGTTCAGAGATAAGGGGAGTGTCAAAGAGAAGACACTTACAGAGTTATTGAATACTCTGTAGGCTCAACAAGGAGTGCTTGGGTGGAAGTTGCCAAGAGGACACTTGCATCTCTTCGAGGCGCAGAAGGGACAGAGACCTTTGAGGTCCGAGCAGTTGAAGCTCAAGGAAACAAAGTTGTTGAATACTCTGGAGGAAGACTTGTGCAAGGAGTGCACCAGGCCATGAATACTCTGGAGGAAGACTTGTGCAAGGAGTGCACCAGGCCAACACTCAGACGAAGTGTTGAAGACAACTAATTGAAGGTCGGTCGAGCACAAGGAGTGTGCAGAGAAGCGAACTTGTTTTAAGTTTCAAAGCTCAAGAGGTTGAGCACAAACGTGTGCCAGGAGGAGCACCATAAATCTTCTAAGGAAGAGGAAGGGTCGAGCCCCTTTGGAGACCTGAGTCAATTTCAAAGCTCATAAGAGATAGCACGAGGAGTGTGCAAGAGTGGACTTATTCCAAGTCCCAAAGCTCAAGAGTGACAACGTCTTTAGAACGCAAGCAAGACAAAAGTTATCGGACTCGCAGAGGAATCAAAGGTCGAGGCCTTTGAAACATTTGAATTCTTCCAAAACTGGGAGAAATTTTAAGCTCGGGAGGAGGAGCGACTGCAGTCGTTAGATCAGTTGTGGAGGGACAGATATGGGTCATTGAATCTCACATCCAGGCACATAGGAGAGTGCGTAGGAGAACATATCTCAGTCGTAGGATCTGGGAGTGCGTGGACCAACAGTAGTTGGATCCAAGGAACGTGCACAAGGTTTAAATTCCTTCAAAGTGCACAGGAAGAGAGCCGACTTGTGAAGTCGTGAAGTCCCGAAATCATCAGGATCATCCATCGTCAGAGGATAGGTGGCAGCAGATCAACATTTCGCTGACTCATGACTCAGGGAAGTCAAAGGACAGACTTGTGAAAATTCTCAAAGTGTGAATTTGTGAAAAGATCGCAGTCGTTGATCAAGGAGAGATCTGGACCATTGATTGTCCAGGGAGAATTTCGAGATTTCGAGGATCAGAAGATCTGAGGTGAGAGGTCTTTCAACTTCGAGAAACGTGAAGTCCTGAAACACTTTATAGTTGGGCCCCAGGTCATATCCGAACATTAAAGTCAAAGTGGGGCTAGAGGAAAGGAGCTAGTGCCTAGAAGGATTCTCCATTCAGGAAATCGGGAATTGGGAAAAGAGGTGAGCAATCCTCTGACTTTGCGAAATGTGAATTCTTGATACGCAAAAGGGAGATCTGAACCATTGGATCGCGAGAGGTTGTGGGCCGTTGATATGACATCGGGGCTTCGAACTTTTAGGTTTCGGGTTTCAGGAGGACGGAGGAGCTAGTATGCTCTAGGCCCCTGTCGAGATTTTGGAGATCGGGAGAAGTCAGGGTGACTCACAGCAGAACTCCCGAAATCTTGAAACACGAAGTGCCTTTTGGTTAGGCTTGTGGTCACGGGTAGTGGTCACGTGGAGGAAACTCGCGCCCAGTGCTACTTCGCGCAAACAGAGTTTCATAAGGACCTGTGAAATTTTTTAGTGGAGGTTCTAGCAGGGACCAAAAGAGCTGCTTTAGCTCAGATAATTAAGAACGATCCTTTGACTGGGAGGTTGGTGAACCCTGCCGAGGTAGGGGGTCTGCATCACTAGGGGTGTGACTCCTCAACATTAATGCTTCTCTAGGTGAAGTAGTGATAAATTCAACTTCCTCTTCACTCGTCACTTCTCTTTTATCTCCTTCATTTGTCTCTCCTACTCCAATCGATTCACTGTCTGTTGTTATTTATTCTTGATTAAAAATGCACAGGGTGGTGGTACAAAGGGGCGGTAAGTCCATATTCTTCTAACATTTCTTATGAGGTGATCCAGAGATTTTTCTACTTGCATCCATGCAAGACCATCTACAGTCTCCCATACATCTCCCCCACCACTAGGGGAGCCTCCATCTTCCTCATCTTCCAGAGCACTGCAAATGTGCACTCTATCTTTCTCTCCTATCTGCACACCACAAATATGTGCTCTACCTTCTCTCCTATCTATGTACCACAAATATAAGTGCTACCTTCCTTTCCTATCTGCGCACCACATATATGTGCACTACCTCTTCTCCTTATCAACACATCACTGCTTTTCACTTCATCTTCCTCTAAGGTTGAAACACTCTACAACAACCAAGGGGTGCATACTTCATCACCTAGGCCCTTACCACTAACAATATTGGTGCCACTACCACTATCTTCAATTCCATGCCTCTTTGGGGGCCTATCTTCATCTGTGCTCCACTCTGGAACAACATGCTCTTTCACACTACCTCTTGGTGCAATTTATTTTCTCTTCATCCTGGGCCCAACCCCTCGTCATGCACTCCTATATAAATCTTCTTCACCTCTCTGCTCTACTTTTCTTCTTATCTCAACTCTTCTTGTGTATCTCTCAACTCTTTTTCTCCTATATTCCTCTGGTTCCATTCCATTCCTCACTTGATCTTTACAATTTTTGGACCGTCCTCGATAGATCTATTTCCTTTCTCACTTTCCCCCATCTTTGCAAACCCCCCGAGCACTAGGGGGTTTACTCAGCCATTTTATCAGGCTCCATGCACATTATCCCTTTCTCCATGAACAACATTTTTATCCAAAGTTGAATCTCTTCTAGCATCCACTTCCTTGGACCTTCTGCAAAATTTCTTTCAACCCCACTAAAAGAATGAGTGTACTCCACAACAAATTCAATAATGTATGCCTCTCTTACTTTATAAAACAAAAAATCAATGGCCTGAGTCCACTTATTGTCCAATACCTTCAAGCTATCAAGCATGGTTTGATCCCAAACCACTGGCTCCAACAATGGCATAATAGAATTGGTCGTAGTTTTCCTCTTCAACCATTCATACAATAAACATGGAAATTCATCAAATAAAATCTCATGCATATCAATGTAAACATACTTATCTTTCCAACTCTTCACATTCACTAGTAGCCCCTGAGTTTCCCTTAGGGAAAACTCATGCTCCTTTGTAGTTAGCCAGTCTTGAATTTCCTCTTGAGACAGATACCACCTCATTTCTCGCCTTCATCATTCGATATAAGACTTTTAGGTCCCAGCAACAGAACCATTTGTTGGCATTTTATTCCACGCTTGAGTGCATCCTTCTTAACACTCGGGAGTTTAGACCTAGGGTTCATCTAGAGTTGATGAAAAAAAAACCTAGAGCACTGACATATCAATCCTTGGCCAAGGTCGAGGAAGGTCTCACCCGAGATGGAAAGAGGATCATAGATACAATAAGGTCTTGTGATAGGCATGAAGGCTAAATACACATATATCCATCTGGGATGGAATTTATGAAACTCACATCTGACAATTTATTAGGACTAAGAAGTAAAACAATACACACCCATGTCCAAATAATCCATGGAAGACACATAATAGATCAAAACTATTGCATCTTTATTATCATAGCTATTCCATTACAACATAGTCATATAATAAACATACAATATATGATGGTAATAGAGATTCATACTTTCTTTAATATCAATCTCCAGAAATACAATATACTACGTAATGTGCATACTCCCCCTTTTCTGAGGAACAAAAGGAGCTTCTAAAAACCCTTGAAAAAGAGAAAAATGAAATTTTCCTTAACAGAGAAAAGGCCTAGAGATTAAAAAGTAGAGCTCTCTGGCTTTAGACTAGAGATGAAAATACAAAGTTTTTTCATCTCTATGCTAATGGAAGGAAGATCAGAAACACGATATGGAACATTCAAAAAGATGACGGCTCTATTTCTTCCACATTTGAAGAAATAACATCAGAAGGGGTTTCCCATTTCAAATCTCTATTCAAGGAAGAACAAAGGCAACAATTGGTGTCACTCTTCAGTCAATCCATCTCTTCCCCAGATTCACAAACGAGGAGGAAAACAAAAACTTAATGGAAAAAATTACAAAGGATGAACTCCTCTGGGTTATCCACTCTTTCAAAAGGACAAGAGCCCAGGTCTGAATGGATTTCTACAAAGGATTCTTTTATATCTTGGGAGAGGACCTCCTTTAGGTGTTGCATACTCCAGATCAACTGGCCAGATGTTCTCCCCCTTCAACTCCACCTTCCTTGCCCTCATCCCCAAAGTTGACAACCCCATTTTCTTCTACAATATCATCACCAAGAGAATTGCCTTCGGGCTTAAGGAAACTCTTGAAAGGAACGTATCTGAAGAACAATTCAACTTTTTGAAGGCAAGACAAAAGAATCAAGCAATTGACCTGGCACAATAGTGGTTTCATTCCATTCATACTAAAAAACTAAAGGTTGTGGCATACAAATCCGACCTATAGAAATATTTTGATAGAGTCAACTGGCTCTATATCATAATCCTCCTCTTACACCTGGGATTCCACCACAACTTTGTCTCCTGGATCCTAAATTGCATTAACACCTCCTCCTTTGTTCTACTCATCAATGGAGCAAAAAATCCTTTTTTTAATCCAGAAAGGGGCCTCATGCAAGGGTACCACCTCTCTCCATTCCTCCTCATCTTGGTAGAATAATGCCTCAATAGGCACATCTTCAATGCCATAGCCCTTGGAACTTTTAAAGGTATCGCTATCAATGACCGGATATCCCTCACTCATCTTCTCTTTGTTGGCGATATCCTAATCTTTTGTGATGGAAGCCACCTCTCTATAAATCATCTCAACTCCATCCTATCTCAATTATGCAAAGCAACAGGGATGTAAATAAACCCACAAAAATCCATGATCATCTCCAGGGGTCAAATCTATCAAGAAAAAAGTTTATAGAACACTCACTCACGGTTGTTAGTCATCCTTTGACAAAAGGTCTAAAGTATCAGAGTTTTCTTCTTAAGCCAAACAACTATCTCTCCAATGGTTGGAGTTGGCTTATTGAAAAAGTTGAAAACATGATCAAAACCGGGTAGAATAGATAGTTATCCAGGGTGGGAACGATGGTTTTAATCAAGTCATTCATTGAAACAAGCTTTGTCTATTGGACCTCTCTAGCTTAGGTCCCAAAAGGAATTCTCAACAAACTAAGAAAGTTGGCCTTCATATAGTTATGGGTGGGAAAGGATAACCAAAATAGCTTAGTGTTGGCTTCCTGGGAAAATATAGCACTCCCAAAAGCATCAGGGGGATGGGGGCTCAAAGATATACACTTATTCTCAAAAGCACTGGCAACAAAGAATGGATGGAATCTGATTGAAAATAATGGGTTGTGGCGCCAAATTTTCAAAGGAAAATACTTCCCAAATGATACACTCCTATCACCGATTCGTCGACCTCAAAGATCGTCAATCAACAACTCCATCATATGGAAGGCTATTGTTCAATCCTTCCCATTAATAAAAGATTGGCTTATCTCAAAAGTGGGAAATGGAGAAAATTGCATGATTGGAAAGGAACTATGGATGGGTTGTGCAAACAACCATGTTCTTCCAAAACAATCCCTCCAGATCATTCATTAGCTTGGATTTTTCACCTTAAATCAAATCCACAGGGGAAACCAAGAACCAATTAGATGGATTTCCTAGAGAGAAGTAGGGCTTCCTGAAAATAATGCACAAAATTGGGACATATATACCCACGATTTAAATGAATCGATGGTTCAACTCTCGAACCCCAAAGTCTTTCATCCCCAAAGGGAAATACACCCCAAAGTCTGGATACAAAGCACTTCTCTTTGAAAAAGAGAACCCCCCACCTCCTTAGTGGGGGGAATTAATCTGGAAACTAAATTGCCCTGCAAAGACTAAACTATTCACTTGGATTATTCTAAAAGGGAAGGATCCCACATGGGAAAATCTATAGAAAAGAAACTTCACAAGACCCAATAGATGTCCACTCTGCAAACAACATGAAGAAACAAGAAACCACCTCTTCATATCATGCATATTCACCCTCGAGTTATGGAACATCATTAAAATATCTCTAAAGTTCAACACAAATTGGAAAGTAGACACAATCCATGAGGCATTACACTCTTGGTGGTGGAATAAAAATATCAACAAGCTCAAAGGCCTCTCCCCAAAGGTATGATGAGGCATTTGGATCGCCAAGAATAAAGCTACCTTCAAAGGAAAAGAAGTTCCTCCCCTCAACTGTGCCCTTTCTAGCCTTGCAATTTTTTAGTACCTCCCCTCCAAACCACCCTCCCCTTCTTCTAACTCCCCTCCATAATAGTTCGAAATCAACAAGAACATACCCTAGGAATTATTTGATGGAGAAACACAAGGCACCCCGTCAAAAGGAGGAGTAGGAGTCATTCTTGATTTCTTTGATTCCTCTTCCCTCTCCTTCTCTATCTGCCTCAGTGATGCTACAAATAACAAAAGTGAATTCACAACTCTCTTTCTGCTACTCTGCCTCGCACAATAAAACCAGATTTATTAGCTACAAGTATTTGTAGACTCCCTAATGGTTGTAAACATCATCATGGGCACACACATTTTGTACAATTTTTCTCTTCATCCCATCATGAAAAAACTTAAGAGAATTATATCTAGTCTCACATATTTTTCCATTACTCGTGTCTATAGGGACAAAAATAGTGAAGTAGACCCACTTTCAAAAAGTGGAGTGGCAGTGGACAAAGGCATATGGAAAACATGGAAAAACGGTCCATAAGGGACCTTTGAACATCTTCATCCCCCTTGGTTCTCAGCTTGACTTGTAGGCATGTAAGACCCTTTTTTTGTATTTTTTTCTTGTAAAAGAATACTCTTTTTAAGATGTAACCGAAAATATTAGAATGTATACATATGCTTAACATAGTAGATAGAATTTAGGACTATGACTCATCATACAGTCCCACAGATCATACTCAAGCATAAATGCTCAATGGAATTCTAGAAGGCATCTATTGATGTAATTTTGTTAGTTCTAATAAAATTACTTGTCCCCCCCCCCGCGAGAATATATATATATATAAGGAAACCCTTGTGGAAAACCCTTTGAGTACTTCCTCGTGATCCATGGATGGTAAATGGGGTAAACCCTTGGCCCTGATTATGGAGAATAACCTTGAGGGGATCAAGAGAGTCGAACATGTGACCTCCCCAACTTTCAGGGAGAACAAGAGGTCTCACATCTTGCTCATGACACTTGAGATCACCCTTAGGGATTACACACACACACACAATGAACGTAAATCCATCTTAACTCTAGATCTATCATGCATGAAGAGGAATCAAGTCCCTCGAGGTGAAAACTTTTTATAAATTGAAAAACTTGAGGAAAGGTTTGCACCTCAAGGGATTTGATCCTTCTTGGTGGATGATAGATCCAGAGTTAAGATGGATCTTCCCTAGTTAACATTAAATTTATATTTTTGGGGTTTTTTTTCCCCAACAGTACATATGTTTAATTTTAATTTTGATCCTTTATAATCTACTCATTCAAAACAATGTATCTAACTATCCCTAACATCATGTTGCTTGAAGAGGGGGGAGACAAGGAATGATGTCGCAGAGGCCCAAATCTCATTTTTTTGTTAAATAGTGACCCATAACTTGTTGGTCTCACAAGACATTAGTAACATACATTCAAATATTCATTCACACACAACAATACATAACCAGATTAAGAAATCTCATGGGAGAAGACTCTACTCATTCTCATTAATTTTCACAATGCATAAATTACAGATCATACCTCAAGAGCTCTCTGGTCTCTCCTCACTACTTGGTTCTTGGATAGCTTATAATTCAACTCTACCCTCTAAAACTCCATTAATTACCATCTTGACTAAACTAACAACCCAACTCTAATGTCTATCATGTTGTTGATTGTCATGACTTGACTCCTCAATTTCCTACTTGAATTTTAATCTTCCCATCAAACTCTTCAAAACCCAATCCCACTGTTTAGATCAACCTCGACCTAATGATGTCCTTCAACATGTTATTCATATATATTTTCGCATTGCTTTCTTCTTCCATGTTGTGATCATCTAGTGCACTCATTGTCGTGTGGTTCCCTTCGACTACATTTTGTGTGCTTATGTGCTTTATCATGGTTACTTTCTTGCTAACCTCATCCTTCTCACACTCCATCCTCAATTGTCATGCACTTCCTTCTATGTGTCCAAACCATTACATCCCTCTATCTCCACGCATAAACATCCTCTTACACTCACACCAATAGTTTTGTGCTTTTCTTCCCAACATGTTTTATGCATTTCTCTGTCATGCTTTGATCCATAAACAGTAGGCCTATGGCCCATCCGTCTCATCAACATATATCCTCTATGGAAAAAAAAAATTGATCTTGGTTCTTAAATGGATACCCCTGTTCAAATTTAGGATCAAGGCTTTTCTTCAAAACCAAGGTGCAATGTCAAATTCACCATGCATTTGTGCTTCATTTACATGTGCCAAAACAAGCACTCTCTTGATCATTTTGTGTTATCAACAACAACCATGCAAATCACATAATCTCGACCAACTCTTTGGAATTAGTTTTATTTCTTAGGTAGTAGGTACTCAAGTCAACGATGAATGAGGCACTCCAATAGGAAGGATAAACACTCAACCAAACAAAATCTCACAACACTCGACCCCCCCTTGCCAATAAATGGATGTGTGATCCATTGGGGGACTGGAAAACACCATCCAACAAGTTAAAATGAGGCCCAATGGGAGAAATATGGTTTGTAGGTGAGTGGAAATCATCCAGCAAGACAAAAAACATTCTATGGGTGGAATTAGTCACTCAACAATGGAGAAAATGCTCAGGGATGAAATAAAATGCCTAGAGAGATATAAATTCACCTAGGTAGAAGTAAATTCTCACAAGGAAATATAAATTCGCCTAGGCAGAAGTAAATTCACCTAGGGAGATATAATCACAATACAACAAGTGTAGAATTCTCCCAACAATAAAATAAATGCCCAACAGCTAAAAATTTGACTCAAAGGAAGGTAAGTTATGTTGTGGCATTTACTTTCAACAACCAAAGAAAACATTCAAGCACCAACCATTAACAAAGTCTTACAACTATTAACACAAAGATAACATAACACCCTATTTCCCCCCATCATTGTAATTATGATAAGACTTCATACAATTTGTTTATGAAGCTTGTAATCATGTTTTGATTAATTAAAAAAACCAGACAATTGACTGAGAGGGAACAACCTTGAAAGTACTAGCCATGATATCACATGTGGAGTTGATGAAGTGGTTTGGTAAAGTGGAGCTGAGATGTTTTTATGAAGAAAATCGGAAGCTTTCTTAGCAATCCAACCTATGCTTGCAATACATAAACACACTTCTACCAATGTACTAGATTTGCGTAGAACCACGTCAACTGTTATGAGGAACAAGACTGGTGGTTAAGCAGTGAATAATTGTTGATAGTTTGGTCTTTTGAAGAAGGAAAGGGGTAAACTAAAATGGATTGACGCAGAGGAAACCACGGATTTCCCCTTTAGGATTGGAATTGCAAGCAACATGTCACGTTTGTAGGAATCCACGGGAATCCCAAGGGATTGGTAGAAGAAGAGGTAAAAGGTGGAAAAACACCACTAGACGGCAGACAAAAACAAGGAGAAAGAGAGAGAATGCACACAAACATAGAAAAATGGGAAAGATAGAATGGAGAACAAAGGAGCTCAAGGAGAGCTAACCCAAGAAGAAATGAGTGAGTAGCATACTCACATAGCAATGGTGTAGTGAACAAAGGTGTTCATGAGCACGGACTGAAGAAGAGAAGAAATTGGAGCACTTTCCTTGAAGAAAATAGGAAGCTCGTCCAATATATAGATGATCACCCTAAAAAAGAGAATACATGGATCCAGACTGAAGCTATAGAGGGTTGCATCTTGGTACTTACTGGAAAGAAACTGGCACTAGTAAGGGGAGGTTGTCGAGGGATTGTATAGTAGAGAAGGGACTACCTTGTGTAGAGGAAATTCAATTGATAAACCACATGATAAATCTGTGGATGCCATGAACTCAGTGGGAATGGGGCAACTTCTGTCATTGTCAGTAGAAGGAGAGTAACCTTCTTCTATCATTCTACTCAGTAAACTAGTTGAATCAATTCCCCTTTTGGTATCATGGCTTGGCCCGGGGGTGGCATATTGTAGGAAGGCACTCTACAGTATGGCCTAAGGTTGTGAGGAAATGTGTCCTCTCTCAGTCAGTTCGTGGTGGTTATTTACTTGATCAGCTAAGTTTTTAATCTGATCTATTTAATTGTGCATGGATGATGTAAATTATGTGTTTGTCTAATTTATTAGGATGTGTAAATGCTCATGATTAATGAATTGGAATCCTTGAGTAAAAGGGTTATGCTTTTTATGGTCTTTATTTAATTTGTTAAATCATGAAAACAAATAAGTATGGGCAGTTTGTATCCCTAAGGATCTTGCAGCTTTGAGAGGAAAGTTTGCAGGATATGAAAAAAATCTTCATATGGGGGATGATGAAAGTTCCCTAGTGTCTGGGAGGTTTGTGTGTAGGACGAGAGATCCTAAACCCAGAGGATTCACCTGTCTTAAGTGGAAAGCTTGCAAGATATGCAAGAATCTTTATCTAGAAGAAGCTAGGGATTCTTCGACAGTCTCAGAGTAGACTTCAACCTCCTGGAAGTCTGGTAGACCTTAAATAATCCTTGAAATTAGCTAAGTACCAAAATAGGAATGTTAACTAGTAGAAAACCCTTTGTTGAGTCGAGAGAGTTTACAAATGTCGATCTAGTAGGGCAAGTAGATCTTAGCCCTTCGTCAGGGAAGACAACATCGTTGGGAGAGATTGAGTGCCAAGACTTGTTTGAGGTCTGATGACGACGAAAACCTTGAGATGAGATGAGGATCATTGATCTGTTGGGAGTGTTCTTGACAAGATCTGGGTTGTTGGTACCAGTCACATCGTCATTGGGGTGTAGAAGGTTGGTGAAGTTGGGTGATGGGTTTCAAAGATCGTTGATGATGACAAAGGTCTTGAAAAGAAACAAGAGTCGTTGATTGGTACATATGCAAGAGTTGATCTCTATCATAGATTGTTGCAGGTTTTGTTTAAGTGAGAAAAGGGAATGACAATGTCATGGCAAAGTGGTGTACCAACATAGCATACATCATGCTTCTAGGAGTGATAGGTGTCACCATTTGAATGGTCGATGAGATGGGAGTGGTTTTGGAGGGATTGGAAGCCCTTAGGTCTCTAAATCTAATCTAAGTCGTCGGATCTAGATGTTGTTGGATCCTATCCATTCATCCGAGGATGGCTTTAGAGGTTTGGAGTGAGGTCTAGAGGATGAGCCGACAATAAAAAGGGGCTTAGGGTTAAACAACAGTTGTTGGTTGGAAGAAAGGTGAGATGAGATCTCAATCGTGGATCTGTGTAGGCCCCACCCATTCACTGTGAGAGAGGTTAAGGGCATGGACGTTATTTGTCATGCAAGTTGGGGGCACCGATATAATCAAAGTTGTTAGATGTCAAAGACCAAGAACTGTCAAATCATGAGTTGAATATGCTAGAGAGTTCATCATCGAAATTTGTTGGTTGGGGTAACTCGGGATTCTTGAGGAGTAGAACCACAACGACGATGAAGATCGGCCCAGAGAATCAGATTCGTTAATTTGGAGGACCTGATGGGCCAGATGGCAACAGCCTCGTTAGCACCACATCGAATGGAATGAGTGGTAGGAAGTCACATGGTAGTAAGGTTGATTTTGACAATGAGATCCTGAAACACTTCGAGAGGCTATAACTTTCGATCCAAGGATCGGATTTGGGCATGGTCACAGTCGTTGGAAATATCTCAGTGAGCATAATCCATCTATGGACCTTAAAGATAGATAAGAGCTGAGATGAGAAAGAGAAATTTTAACATCCCACCACCTTGGGAGAGCGTTAGGGGGTCGAGTGTGTTACAGAGTGGTATCAGAGTAGAGTTTAAAATCTAAGCTTCAATGGGTCACCAAGGCCGCTTGAAACCGTTTAAAAAAGTTTTTAATGTTCTCTGGCATGCATGTTTTAAACTGATAATGTAATCGCTAATAATGGTTGTTGTTTTAGCACGTAGGGCGTATACAAGGGAAACATAGGTGAATGGTACAACGTAGTATGGAAGACACCTCACACCTTGGAGAGGAGGAATCTAATTGTTGTAGGTATAGAGAGACCCCTCTAGATTTGATGGCCACTATTAGAAGTTGAAAGGCAGATAGTGAGAGGATTATGAAAGCTTAGGCCAAGCAGGCACAGTTGAATGCAATGTTACTGCAAAGCTTATATGAAATTTAGAAACATCTGCAACAAGGCCCTAGTAATGCAGATTTGCGACAATTGAAAAATTTGAAGACCCCTTTAGATGCCCAAATATGTGGACTAAGTCATAACAACATGGCAATAAGTTATTCCAAAAAGAGGCATCAAGATGCCAAAAAAAGAAAATCTAGTGGAAGCGATTCCGTAGGGTCATCCAATGGGAAGATTTCTTCTAAAGAGTTGTCCAATAGTAACATTGGATCTAGTATTCCTAAGAGGAAGAAGAGAAAACTTTCTCAGAGTTCTCTAATTGAAGAAATAAAAAAGGCTAACCCACCTACCTTCGATGGAGAAATTAATAAAGGAGAAGAGGTCGAAGCATGGTTGTTTGGTATAAAGAAGTACTTTTGGGTACACAACTATTCTAAGAACACTAAGGCAAGGATTTCCATTTTTAACATGAATGGAGGAGCTTCCATTTGTTGGGAAGACCTCAAGGAAATCAAAGGATTGAAGGAAAGAAAATTGAATAGGAAGCGGTTTGAGAAATAATTTCGAAAGGCATACTTATCAGAGAAGTAATTCCATGATAAAATTAAGGAATTCCATGAGCATAAGTTGGGTCAACTTACTCTGGATGCCTATGCTAAAATATTCATGTAGTTGTTGAGGTATGTTCCTTACCTCGAGGATGAGAAAGCAAGAGTGCAACATTTTCTCAGTGGATTGCCA
>CBVK0103536716.1:0-19607 GCA_900067695.1 Picea abies
TTGGAACTACCATAATAGAAGAGATTGAGAGCCAGATCTTTGTGGATGTATCCCAGGAGGGGGTGAACCACGATAAAACCTGTGTTATGTGATTGAATGTTTGTGTCTCTTTTACTGTTTATAAGTAGATGTTAGCATGACAAATGAATGAGCTAATGAGTTGATTACATTACATGCATAATTGGGAATGACAGTATAATGATTTAATAAGTTATATAGAATTATCAGCACATACTTCTAAGATCTCCATTCAATCCTGGACTACAAACATCTAAGTATTGCAGTCATAGATTAAGACTATCTTGGGTGAGACTATGTAGTGCACCTTGTGCATTGCCTTGCCTTCTGGTTTACCAGGAGGACCGATAGTTTTAGAGACTTTGTTGGAACCCTAGTAGACTTGAACCTGGTTAAATCATGTTAAAGGTATAACTAAGAGGGAAAGAATTAACAAATGGTTCCATTGTCGGTTGGAACAGTATAGGATTGAGTAGATGGGATCTGTTAAAACAGGGTAAGATCTGTGAAAGGTGGGTCAAAAGAATACTGAATCAGACACCAAGAAGGTGAGAATGCACCGCTAGAAGGGAATGTTGAGACTGTGGAATCCCACAAAATCTGAAATAGAAATTTGGTTGAAGAAAAAGGAGCTACAATTTGTGTAGAAAGATAACATAAATCCTAGAGTAACACTGCACAAATATCTTGAGAAGTATGTTTTTACTGATCTACATGAAGTATTTTTTTTTTATTTTCCACACTTATTGCAGGAGTGGATACTGAGGTTGAAATAAAATCACACAACCAACCGAATCTGATATTTAGAGTGGACCTCAGTTCAGATTGAGCAGTTACAACAGGTGAATAAAAAATTCACCCACGCAGTAGATTTTTGGCTCGACAGTATTGTAGCAGGATTTATAATAGAATTTGCAGTAGATACCACGAAGTCATACAATGAAACAAAGAAATAGTTTCTATGCGGGCCTCAAGGAAGGTATATTAGATCGATGTATACTTCTATTAAGATATTTCTCTATAACAAAGGTGTCTTCTATTAAGATATTTCTCTATAACAAAGGTGTAATGACAATGGAATCAACCAGCCAAACTTCCTTGCGTGCATGGGAGAAGGGGGGAAGCACTAACAGGAAAAGGAGAAATGGATACAGGAAAGAAGGAGGAAGCCTTGGACCCAATTATGATAGAAGACAACCAGATCAAGTGGATCATGGCGACAGTTGGAAATATGCGCAGTGGAGTACCCTACTGATACAAGGTGAACACAAATAAGAGAGTCGTAGTGGTGAGGGGAGGATTGACAAGTGATGAAGAGGAGGTAGAGGACCTCCAGGCTGTGGAGTAGATTGAGGAAATCTTGGGTGAAACATATGAGAGGAAGACGAGAGGTCCAAGAGCGGGAATAGAAGGAAACAATTCTATCCATATTAATGTCAGTGTGGAACCCATAAACCCATGTGCGATTAACACACCAAAAATCACACCATCATTTAGATAACTGAATTTTGGGAGAAGGAAGCCAACAAGAAGTACATCTACACAAGGAACAACAACTGGGGGAGCCATTTTAGGAAGAATTAGTCAAGTATCTACACCGCACAGAGGTAGTAGTTCAACATTCAGGATGGCAAGACACGATCCCACCATTAGGTTACCAAAATTAAAAGGAGAAGCATCAGAGGACCCAAAAAAGCACTTGTTCATCTGTGAAAAGATCTGGGAAGAAAAACAGATCACAGACGAGGAAACTAAACTTGCACAACTAGCGATTACACTAAGGGATCATGCACTGGATTGGTATATGAGTTTAGCCACACACAATCCACTAGGGACAACCATAACAATTGTGGATATCAAGAAGTTACTGATAAATAAGTTTCATAAGCCAAGTTCAAAGGACCAATACATGAACGCGATTATAGAAATTAGACAGAAACCAGGAGAATCCATATGGGAGATTGACCAAAGATTCAAGAGACTAAAAGGAAAGTTGAAATATCTCATGACAGATATGCAACATAGGCACTTGTTCATCAATTCACTATTACTACACTTAAAATATCCACTATGACAACAAAATTTCCAGATCCAGGCAGAGGCTCTACAAGTAACCCTGCAACTGGAAGAAAACCAGTATCATAAGATGAATCTAGCCATCGAAGAGATGAAGGAGGATTTGAAGAAATTAACGTTATAACTAAACCAGAACAAAAGTAAGGACAAACAAGAAGCCATTTGGTGTACCACATGCAAGACATAAGGAAACCATAAGAACAAATGTCCAACATTCGCATAGTATATGGCAGTAGGGATGCCAAATCCGTTACCAACAAGAGGATTGTGGTGCGAAATCTGTAAGAAACAAGGTCATGATCCATATCATTGTCCAATGATGCAGAAGTACCAAACATTCCCAAAGAATTCATATTGTAACTTTTGCAAGTCAGTAGGCCATTATGAAAAAGACTGTAGAACCATGGAGTTGATGAGAGAGGGGACATCATATGCATATAGGGTGCAGGAAGAAATATTGATCGGGCAAGCCACACCTCAATTTAACCAAGTACCATCCCCATACAACACTGCATAGTCGTAGTATAATACTGGGCAAAAACCATATAATACCGTGCATCCACATTACAACACAAGGCAACCTCAATATAATACCGCACAGAACAATCATGTGTCTCAGTATAATGCACCGCGAGGGGATCGAGCTGGCTACATAGGCGGAGGAAAAGCAACAAGAGGCTTTGGAAGAGGTAGAGGACCAATGGTATGCCACAACTTTCAACAACTAGTACACTATGCAAGAGAATGTCCACTTCCACCAATGACTTGTATGTATTGTCCCGCATCTGATCATGACACGAAAGAATGTCCTACATTACTAGGGAAGATCGAAGAAAAGAGGAATTAGAACAATAAGAATGTTCAATGGATTTCAGCAAAAGCGAGGGACGACGAAAGAAACATCAACATAGTTACGTGTGGAGGAGATAAAACAGGAAATGACACAGTCCAACCTAAGCCAGTACAACATCAGTGGGGGAAGAAGAATGTCAAACCAAGGAAATAGTTCGATGCACAGAATGAGAAGGAAACATTTAAGCAAGCTAGACAAGAATTTTTGAAGCAAGACACCATGTCAACTTCAACCGCGCAACATAACAAGGAAGTACCAGACTACGAGATGCCTCCATCATTGGATCATACCAAAGAAATGCAGCCCCTAGGACAGGTAAGTACAATCAAAGGATTTTTACAATCATGTGTAAAAATATTAAACGATCCATCCTCTGTCAAAATATTACAAAGTATGTTAGAAATATGTAGCATAGAGACAAAAGCAAAACTAGAATAGAAAACAGTCAATCACTTACATACAAGGAGAAGAACAAGTAGGGAGTTCAGGCTGAATGCCAATATGTTAGAAATATGTAGCATAGAGACAGAAGGAAAACTAGAACAAAAAATAGTCAATCACCTACATACGAGAAGAAGAAAAAGTAGGGAGTTCAGGCTGAGTGCCAACATCAGACATTTCAACATGGGAGATATCATACTGGTTCTAGGATCCAATGTCAATGTATTACCCAAGAAGACATGGAAATGTATGGGAGAGCCCACATTAGGATATTCACTCATTCAGCTAAAACTAGCAAACCAACAAAGAGTTATACCAATTGGGAGACTGAAAGGAGTGACAGTAGACTTGGATGGAGTGCGCACTAAAGCACACTTCAAAGTGATTTAAATAGTGGACGTCACAACACCATATACAACATTGCTCTGCTTGGATTGAGCATTTGATAACCAGGCCATAATCAATTTAAATACATGAAAAATGACATTTGAGTCAAGAGAATACAGGGTCATTGCTCCATTAGACCCATCAAAAGGGGAAATGTTTGTAGAGCCTACTTGCTTGGACTTGGAGGAAATTAGCCAATTGTATGGAATAACTGTGCGAGATGAGGATTACGTAAACCTATCTGTAGATGGGATACTCAGTTGGCATAGCATTACTTCATGTGAATCAGACTTAGATACAGGGTTAAAGAACTAGCAATAAAGGCTACATGAAGTTTCCATAAGAAGATGAGCAAGAATAGACCGCACAGTAAGATGGGTAGGTATGAAGATCAAGGAACCACCCAGTTTCCATGGGGTAAATGAGATAGAATCATTTTTGACACATTATGAAGATGAAGTGTTAGAAAATTAGAGACTCTCAGCACTAGATATATCACTCAAGGCCACACTTGCAATATGGTGGGGCACACACAAAGAAACAATCAAGGATTGGTAACAATGTAAGAAGTTATTGCGCATAAGGTTTGGCGCAGAACATAAAAGAAACTAGCAACGAAAATATGATGGACAAGGAGCACCAACAGAACACTTGGAGAAGTGCATAGCGTTGTGGAACACCAAGAAGTGCATCTTTGGAACATCGTTTGGGATACTATTGGGCGATATAGTATGAAAATAAGGTTTGCTAGTAGATCCTGCAAAAATTGCAGTAATCGTTAACCTACCACCACCAAAAATAGTCTGTCAACTAAGAGAATTTGAACGATGCATGCCTACATGACCCATTCCCTACACCTTTCACAGATGAAGTGTTGGAGAACGTAGAGGGACACGAAGTTTACTCATTCATTGATGGATTCTCAGGCTACCACCAAATCAAGATAGCACAAGAAGACAGATATAAGACCATGTTTTCTACAGAATGGGGATCCTACTAGTACATGGTCATGCCATTTGGATTGAATAATGCGCCAACAATATTTTCTAGAGTAGTCATCGCTACATTTAAGGAATTTATCCACCAGTTTCTAGAGGTATACTTGGACGATTGGATAGTATACAGTCTGTTGAAAGACCATGTAGAGGTATTACGGCTAATGCTAGAAATATGTAGGCAGTGATAGATATCATTGAACATCAAGAAGTGCATATTCGAAACACCCTTTGGGATACTATTGGGGCATATAGTATGCAAGTAAGGCTTACTAGTAGATCCTGCAACTATTGCAGTAATCGTTAATTTTCCACCACCAAAAACAGTCTGTCAACTAAGAGAAACATTGGGACACACAGGATACTACATAAAATTTATCAAAGGGTACACGCAGATCACCGCACCAATGGATAAATTGTTAAGGAAAGATACAAAGTTTCAATGGAATGAAGATTGTCAACATGGTCTGGATACACTGAAAGAAAATATGGTAACAATGCCAATACTAGTATTTCCAAACTAGGAGAAGAAATTCCATGTACATGTAGATGCATCAGCCATAGCACTTGGAGCTATTTTGGCACATCCATGAGCAAGAGATTTGGATCATCCTATAGAATTTGTGAGCAGAAAACTGTTAGAATCATAGCAGAACTATAACACTACAGAGAGGGAAGTCCTAGCTTTGGTCTACGCACTACAAAAGTTCAGACATTACTTATGGGGAAAACATTTTAAGATGGTCATAGATCACTCAACCCTTAAATACCTAATCAACAAGCCAGTGTTGGGGGGGAGAATCTGTCGATGGTTACTATTGTTTCAAGAGTTTGATTTTTAATTAATAGTCAAGCCAAGGAAGTTGAATGCAGGATCTGACCACCTATCAAGGGTCATGAATGGAGAAGAACCTACAAATTTTGGAGGACAACTTTCTAGACACGTAGTTATTTTCAATCCAGATCATCGATGAATACTTTGCATACATCATACAATAATTTAGTACAGGTATTGTGCCACAAGAATATAACATTGTGTGGAATAAAAACTTGGTAGTTCGAGCTGCAAACTATCAGCTGATTGTAGGAAACTTATACAAAATTGATGCAGATAGCATCTTGAGAAGATATGTGCTAGAACATGAAAGATCAATAATTTTAGTAGAATCCCATGAAGGAATCTCAAGAGGATGTTACGCAAGAAAAGTTACAGTGCAAAAGGTATTGCGCGCAGGAATATGGTGGCTGACCATTTGCAGGGACTCGAAGGAGTACTACTAGCAATGCGATGTCTGTCAGAGGGTTGGTAAACCTAATAGAAAGGGACGAGATGCCACTACAACAATAGGTAAATTTGTAGGTATTCGGCAAATGGGCAATAGATTTTTTGGGACCAATTAACCCACCAACAAAGAGGACAGGAGAAAGGTACATTATCTGGGACCAATTAACCCACCAACAAAGAGGACAGGAGAAAGGTACATTATCACTATGACAAAATACCTAACAAGATGGGCAGAAGCAGCACCATTCAAAGATTGCAATGCAGAAACAATGGCACACTTTCTATTTGAGCAAGTGATCACTAGATATGGTTGCCCAAGGATTTTGATGAGAGACCAAGGCACTCACTTCACTAACATCACTATTAAGGCTATGACTGAAGAATTTGAAGTCCATCATCAAAAGAGTACTCCATATCACCCACAGGAAAATGGAACAGTAGAAGCATTTAACAAAATCCTTGAAAATCCATTGACGAAGATCTGTAATGTCAACAAGGACAATTGGGACCCCAAAATACCAGTAGTATTGTGGGCCTACAAGACCACATGCAAGAAGTTGATAGGACACATTCCATTCATATTGGTATATGGACAAGAAGTAGTGGTTCCATTTGAATTTCTGGTACCCAGTCTGCGCGTAGTAGCCATTACGAACATGGCGGAACAAGGCACTGTACAGGATAGACTAAATTAAATGATGATCATGGAGGAAGAGGGGATCCTAGCAAGGTTCCACCAACAAGTTCAGAAAGTCAGAGACAAAGCTTGGCATGACATACATATCAAGAGGAAAACTTTCAAGGAAGCAGAGTTGGTGTTGATGTATGGCAGTAAATCTCTTCAACACCCAGGAAAACTCAGAATGCACTGGTTAGGACCATATGAAGTAAAAATTGTCAGAGATGGGGAAGATGTACAGTTGAAGGCCTTAGGAGGCATAGAACTCAGAGGCATGATCAATGGGAGTCAATTGAAGCTGTGCAAGGACATTCGACCACCCGCTACTTGAAAGTGACCACGTAGAAAAAAAAGAAGAGAGGATATAGTACAGGATATCAAAAGGGAACAACAAAGGCATAGTGTGTCAAAACTATAAGGATCACGCGATGAAATTATAAGGAGCACGCATGCTCAACAATACTAGCCTGATGGAGATAAGGCCAACAGTCATTTCAAAGAGAAAACAAGCAGGAAAGGTGAATACGACAAAAGAAGCACCAATTGACGGAGGCTATCGGAATTGAATGCCGAAAACGACTGATGGGATGCCACATTAATCATGCCAACTGGAGACGGTGAGGGAAATCAATGGAAAGTACAAAGGAACTGATGATTCAATTAAATAATAATCGCGGAAACGTCTCCAACAATATTCACATGACACCAATAAAAATCAAGGACGCAGGAGCATAAAGGTTATTGCGCAATTGGAAAGGGCACAAAGCGATGGAGCATATGCAATAGAGAGTGAAGGTTGCAGAGGCCACTAAGATCGGTGAATGACAAGTTTCACCACCATGGCACCACCTAAACAGGGAGAACTAGGCCAGACTGCAAGACAACCCCGAGGTAGTACCAGAGCACAGTCGCAACCACTGGGAAGCGAACAACAACTATCTCAGCCGCTAGAAGTCGTCAATGTGGATGAAATCCCATTGCCATATACAACACTAGGAAGCCCCACACCCATTGAGGATGAAACCCAAAATAAAACACCTATGGGCATGGACATCGATATGTCAAAAGAGGGGCAGGGCTGGCAGAATGAGGATGCAGGCAGCCAAGTGCAACCCGGAAACCCTATAAAAGCCCTGAGAGTCAATGGGACGACTCCAAACCAAGAAGAAACAACCATGCCGAAAGAATCACACACAACCAAATCAAAACATCCACAGGAGGGAGTAGTGGAAGATGTCACTAACCGACCAGAGGAGTATGCCAAAGAAAAAACAACGGAGGTTGGAACCTCGAGTCAGCCACCACAACGAAAGGACAAGCAGACGGTACCTAGGTCACCACGCAGGCAACCCATTGTAGAAATTGTTTTTTCGTGCATACCGGAAGGGGTATGTGTACCAACAATTTTTTTAAGCTATGTAAACTATTGGGGAACCAATTCATCAACTAGTCCAGTGGGCAGTAAGACTGGCCAAAAATGGATTCTAGGTCTATTGGAATTACCACACTTTGGCAGAGGCCAATATACAAACAACTGCGTCAAGCAGTTGATGGTGGTTAGACATGGAGGATATCTATGGATGGAACAACTCGTCTCAATAGATGTAGAGCTCATCCCACACATCACAAGTCTTCCATCATGGAGCATGGATCCTTCACAGTTCCTCAAGGACAAAACAAAGGAGAAATAATTGGCCGAGGAGATGAAGAAGAAATACGACACCGAAAAGGGGTTGCGCAGAATCATTATCAAGCGTATTATTGACATCGCGACAAGAATGGCCACAAAAATTATGGTATGCAAGCTTCTCAGGAAACACCGCAAGGAGGAAGTCCCAGCCATGGTTTTCATAGTTGCAACACAATGTGTCAATGGCACCACACTCAGCTAGGCCCTTATTTGTTGAATATGTTCCTAGACGACTGGAAGGATGAGCAGGATCTGGGGAAAAAAGTCATTATTCATGGATACTCATCCTGATAGTCGTGATGGGGTGGAAGGAGATGAAGTACTCATTTTTTTCCACTGAACCCAAACCTTTCCACGGAGCATGATACTTATCGCTTGGAGATGCTTCGAACGACAAGAACTAGAAAGCGAATGCAACTATATTTGAAGGATATCTCCGCGACCTACAGGACACCATCGCCAACACTTGGAGGGTAACACTGGAAGTTGTTGCATGGTATCAGGGCATATCCAACTTCAAAGATACTAGACATGCGATGTGGATCCAGGTGCGGAAGGACCCCGACAATCAATGGCTACAACTGCGTTACTACATCACAGAGGGCGACATACAAATGGCCATTAAATATTGGGAAGACGAATGGAGGATTCCAGTCCTCACTCGAGAAATACTTGTAGAGATAAAGGAGGACACCCCTAAAGGACTTGGCTCAACTGTAGTTGGTATTGTCGCGGATACCAACCAAGGCCTTGTATAAACTGTAGGTCAGCATTACACAGGAGGTACAGTCTCACGCACACATGGAGACAACGGAATTTCAAAAAACAAAGGATGATCAGGATGGGTTGGAATTGGTACTTGAGCAAGCCAAGCTTGAGACAAAAGATGAGAAGGAACATGTGAAGGGACTGGAGCAAAAAGTGACCGTAGCTTATGAGAAGATCCCAAAGAACGTGCAAATGACTGAACTCACGGCGACAGAGAAGATTGATCAAATTGTGCAGACAATCGATCAATACCAACAGAAGATCAAGAATCTTCAGGAGCAGCTCACACCTACCACTCCACCAGAGCTGAGGGAGAAAAGGAAACTGGAGGAAACAACATAGACAAAAGAGATAGAACGATAAGTCCACACGATGACCAACTTGTTAGAGAAAGCAGTGCAACTCTAGATGAAGCTGTAAGAGGATCAACATGTCCAGCAGTGGGACCAGGAAGGAGAAAGGATAAGTGAAACTATCCAGGACCTCAAGCAGAGGCAGAAGACAATGTTGATCACGAAGCACATCAAAGGGGCGCAAGACATGAACAAACTGCAGGCATAACTCATAACTACACAAATACAGAAAAAGTAGCGCCATGCTCAAATGGAACCGCTTTAGGAGTGAGCAATAGAGGTCATTGCACAGGCACAAGAAGACAAAACATATATGGCACAAACCTAGGCAAAATGTGCAAGGATGGTCAACGACGAGATTGCAGTGCAGATATTGGATGCACTCAAGGAGAAGACCGCGTAGGCCCAAACACAAGCAACAGAGCTCATGGAGAAGTTCCAAGTGATCAGACAAAGGTAACTTTTCTCAAGAAAGAGTTCTAATGAAGAGCCTGAGTTCCCCAACATCATCACATCATCATGATGACCAAAATTATGGATAACACCATTGTCAGAGATCAGGATAGTTAATTTATCATCACATTCTGTTCGAGCCTCTAGTCACTATTGGACACCAAGATCACCAAATCCACAACCTTCCACCCCCATACAGATTGTCAAAACGAGGTCGTAAATCGAATGATTGTGCATATCCTTCACATGTATAATTCAAAGCACCTTCATACATGGTATGAGAGCCTTCCCTATGTACATCATAGCTACAACCGAGCCCTGCATAGCTCAACCAACCACATCCCCTTTCAGTTGGGGCTGGAATTCCAACCATAGGGTTCCATAGATGTTGCACTTCCCCTTGCAATCACCTCAACCCACTCATCTCTTACTCCAACTGAAGCTGACAAAGCCACCCAGTTCATTGAGCGGATCCAAGATATCTGCCATAGGTTCAGTATATCCTACATAAGTCCAATGACAAGTACAAGCAATGCCATGATCAACGTCGGGTGATACATAATTTTTCAGGTGGGCGACAAAGTTTGGTTGCACTTGCAGAAAGAACGCCTTAAAGGACCCCATCGGAAGCTTCGCCCACTCCATTATCGTTCATACACCATCACCAAGGCCATGGGGGGTAATTATTTTTAGCTCAACATTCTTCCTTTTCTTGGCCTACAACTAGTGTTCAAGGTGGATATCCTTCACCCTTATTTCCCACCATTATTGGACACCTCAAAAGTAGCAGAACAACTGACACCAATAGAGCTCAACCCAGTGATCATTCAACAGAGGCATCCAATGATCATATTTTGAACACATATCAGGGGCACTCGACAAAAAAAATTCCATCTTTATCGAGTTGTCAATGCAGGGCAGCTCCTGCACCAAGCCAAGTGGCACACCGGGGGCCAAATTCAACAAACATTTCCTTATCTTATGGGGGAAATCAATGCAATGGAGACCATTTATTCATAAGGAGGTAGGATTGATCCAGGTGGATATCGGTGACCACCCACCTTTTCCAACTGGCTCAAAATAGTTTTCTGGCAATTTTGGTAATTTACTATTTTTAGCAGTTTTTCACTTTCATAGCCGTTTTGAGGCCCTAAACGATGTTTTTTGGGAGAAGTGGGAGAAATTTTGATTTTCCTTCCATATTTCCCCCAAAATGAATCTCCTCAATGATACCTTTCCAAAGGTCTATCATGTGCCTAAAACAAAGATCATATGCAAAAATTACGACCCCGGGAAGTTGATGTACTAACTTACCCAAATAGGGCCCACATGACTTTTTGTGCTTCATCTCCTAGGGTTAGGCTTTTGGATGTCTAGGGTCTTTGAAATTCCTGTTTATTGTAAAAAGGCCTTCAAATCCTCATTGTAATCATATTCTTGCAAATGAGTGCAACCGTCACATCTCTTCTCAGAGATAAGTCGCCACCATTCCATCTCTTCTCAGAGATAAGTCGCCACCATTCCAGCAAGCTTGTTTCTACTGCATTTTACAGTTTCAACTTATTTCCTTATTGAATAGAAAGCCAATTTTAATGTATCTCTATTATTTTGTGTTAAGAACATGTTAATAATATGTAGTCATTTCATTCTTCTCATAAAATCGAATCATGGCTACTCATCCTGATAGCCATTATGGGATGGAAGGAGCTGAAGTACTCATTTTTTGCAATGAGACCAAAACCCTGCCATGGAGTGTGATACCTATCGCTTGGATTCACTTCGGATGCCAAGAACAGAAAAGCAAATGCAACCAAATTTGAAGGATATCTCCATGACCTACAAGACACCATCGCCAACACTTGCAGGATAACCCTGAAAGATGTTGCACACTATCAAGGCATAGCCAACTTCAAATCCACTAGAAATGCGATGTGGATCCATGCGTGGAAGGACCTTGAAAATATATGGCTACAATTGCATTACTGCATCACAGAGGGGGACATACAAATGGGCATTAAGGATTGGGAAGACGAATTGAGGACTCTAGTATTCACTCGATAATTACCTACAGAGATAGACGAGGAGGAGGTAAGACATGAACACACACATGCTGAGGAGGTAGGGAAGGAACAAACACAACCTAAGAGAGTAACAATGCCAATGAAACCAAGTACAGGTTAGAACAAGCCAGAAAAAAAGAAAGGGGGGACATCCAAGACAGGAGTCCAGATAGGGAAGAAGAACAACACACAAGCACCGCAGGTATAGTAGAAACAGGTTGAGGAAGCACATGGAAATACATCAAGTGCTACTCCATAAGAGCTAGGCCAAACTAAGCGGCCAACCACCCATATGGAGGGTGCGCGTAAAAATATGAAGGCACATAAAACACCTCAAGAATACACGATCACGAAGGATGATGCAGACATGGTGGCCCAAATGATCCAGGATCGTACATTCGAGGATTTTGAGAATGTTGCATGCCAAAGAGACATAATAGAAGAAGAGTTGGCATACATGAAACAACTCCTCAAGAAGATCGGGGAAGTGTAAGAAGCTGACAATAGTGCAGAAGTGAGCCCATTAGCATCATAGATAGGAGGAGAACCTAGAGCAAGCAAGCAGGATACAATCTAGATGACAACGTATCCAATCTCAACATTTCACATCACACCCATGATGTTGTGCATGGACGAGATCATGGGACATAAAATCCTAAAATAATTGTCTTAACTATGGTTGGTATTTCTGTAGATACCAACCAAGGCCTTTTATAAACTACAGGTCATCATTACATAGGTGGTACAATCTCAGACACGCATGGAGAAAAAAAAATTGTAGCAAACAAAGGATGATCAGGAAAGGTTGGAATTGGTACTTGAGCAGGACAAGATTGAGACCAAATATGAGAAGGACCACGTGAAGGGACTGGAGCAGAAAGTGGTCATAGCCTATGATAAGATCCCAAAAAATGCGCATACGACTGACCTCACGACGGCATACAAGATTGATCAGATTGTGGAGTCAATCGATCAATACCAGCAGGAGATTCAAAATCTTTAGGAGCATCTCACACCTACCACTCCATCGAAGGTGAGGGAGCAAAGGAAACAAGAGGCAACAATGCAGATGCAAGAGATAGAACAACAATTCCATGTGTTGGGGGACTTGTTTGAGAAAGCAACATAGCTCTGGATGAAGTTGGAAGAGGATCAACAGGTCCAGCAGTGGGACCAAGAAGTTGAAATGATAAGCGCATCTATCCAGGACCTCAAGCAGAGGCAGAAGACAATGTCAATCAAGGAGCATTTCAAATGGGCGTAAGACATGAAGAAACTACAGGCATAATTCATAACTGTGCTGACACATAAAAAGGAGCACCAGGCTCAAATGGAACTGGTCCAGGAGTGAGAAGCAGAGGTCATTGCACAAGAAGATGAAGCCAAAACATACATGGCACAAACCCGGGTAGAATGTGCAAGGATGGTTAGCGACGAGATTGCAGTGCATATATTGGATGCACTCAAGGAGAAGACCACACAGGCCCAAACACAAGAAACAAAGCACATAGAGAAGTTCCAAGCGATCACAAGGGATATTGATGAAGCACACAGTGGTTAGGTGGCTCGGGGTGAGCCACATGTCAATGTTGGGGGCCTGTTGGAAGCAGGAAAAATCAGAAAGAAAGACTATTTTGGGAAGAAAGGCATGCACGAGGAAATTGATAGCTGGAAGGGAAAGAAACATGCATGCATGCATGGAAGACCTAATGACGTTACAGTTAGTTTTTTTGTAATATATTGTAATGGCTGACAAGTCAAAAATGTATATATATATATATATATACCTAGGAGGTCTAGGGAGGCAGTGGTTGTCCATTATAAAAAAATACAGAGGTCGGTTTTAGACAGTCTGAAGAGATGATGAAGGAGTCTTTTTTTTTATAACTATTTTTTAATATGATAGTTTAGAATATTGTGGTGAGAGTTTTGTTCTTCATAATTTTTCATAAGTTGTTGTAAGTTTTTGTAAGTTGTTGAAATGAAGAGGGGTCATGAGGGTCAATCTTGAGGGTTAGATCATAGGTTGAGGAGACTCGTGTGATCTATTCCACCTCATAATAGATCTCGAACGGACTGAGGATGAGTTGTAAAGTGCGTGTTGCCTTAATTTTGGAACTACCATAATAGAAGAGCTTGAGAGATATATATTTGTGGATGTATCCCAGGGGGGGTGAACCATGGTAAAAACTGTGTTATGTGATTGAATTTTTATGTCTCTTTTACTGTTTATAAGTAGATGTTAGCATGATGAATGAATGAGCTAATGAGTTGATTACATTACATGCATAATTGGGAATGACAGTATAATGGTTTAATAATTTAGATAGAAATCTTAGCGCATACTTCTAAGATATCCATTCAATCCTGGACTGCAAACACCTGAGTATTGCAGTCACCCATTAACACACTTCCCAATCTTTAGCCTTAGCTAGATGGGTGTATTATTAATGGATGTAATTAAAATAGCATACTTCGGTGGTTCGACATTCGAGAGTTTTGAATGAAAAACAATGGATATCTCCCGAAGGTCAAATTCACGGAGCAGTTAATCAACAATTAATTTAATTAATCATGGTTTAAAGTTTGTTTTAGTTTTAAGTACTTCTAAACTTCGACATTCAGAGGTTTTGAATAAAAGGAATGAATATACCCCGAAGGCGGAATCCACAGAGCAATTAATCAAACCTATATTAAGTACTTCAAGACTCCAGAACTCTAGATCTCCAGGAGTTTTTGAGCATGTATGTGCGGTGAGTACTTCGTAAATTCAACATTTGGGGGTTTTGAATGCAAGAAAATGGATACCTCTCGAAGGCCCAATCCACAGAGTGATTATTTATCATTAATCATGGCTTGTTAAACTTGTTTAATTTATTAATTTTTTTAAGTTTTTTATTTATCATGATCACAAGTCCTTCGGTATTTCGGTGCTCTGTCGCTCTGATGTTTTTGAATCTGTTCTTTGATTTATCTCCCGAAGGACAATATCCCAGAGTGATGTGGCAGTGATGATGTCACTTTTGATGATATGTCATGAAAATGAGAGTGATACGTGTCACTTGAAGACGTGCAAATGATCTAACAAAAATGCCAAAAAAGTACCACGTGTCAGCCCAAATAAAGTTTTTGACACGTGGCCTGTGACTCATCAGTAGATCTTTTTAAATCATTTTCACAGGAACTTGTCTTTGGGACTCCAAAACTTTGCAATTTTTTTGTTTTTAGTTCTTTAAACACTTTGAGTTTGAAATTCCCCAATCTTGAAGTCACGAAGTGGCTTCGAAGCTTTCTTTTGTTTAAATTTTATACTAATTTAGCATTCTGTAATCGCGAGATCCGTTGATCCGGTTGGATAAAACTCTTTAGTGGAAGATATTGGAATCTCCCTGTCAAGATATAACAATCATATACTTATTCAATGAAGGACAATTTTCCTAAGTTTTTTGTGATTTATTTTTAAAGCATAAAAAACGAAAAGATTTCAAAGTTTACATTTTAAACTTCTAAAGTGTTCTAACAAAAACCATGGTCATCCTGCTCCTCTAGTTGTGTCATCACAAAATTTGATTTGAAAACCATGGTCATGCATATTGTTGAGGCATTCTTGTGAAGGAGGTGTTATTTGTGGTTGTTGCAGAGCTGTCAAGGTGGTGTTGTGAAGGCAGTGTGAAGGCAGTGGAGACAGAGGCTTTAATGAAATCTCAACAAGAAACATGATCATTTTCTAGAATTGTTTAAAGCCTCGACATAAGTGACTGTCAGGCATCGTTGTCATCCAAGATTTTTGTCATCCCATATTTCATAAACTTAGGTTATCTAACATTACAAAAAATGCATAATTCATTATTCATTTATGGTAGAGTCTACCAAAAAAACTTAGGTTATCTAACATGGAATAAATTCATCTCGGAAATAAGAGATCAAATATGTTGGACAATAGCCTGTTTGATAAAAGAAATTTAATTATAATAAAAAAATAACTATTTCGTTTCTCCTATGTACAACCTTGGAAAGCATAAATATTTTAATAGTCAAAGGCAAAGTAATTGTCAGTCAACAAAGAATCCATCGCTAGAGTCATGGCCTTTGGCAGGGACTAATAATGAAAGCAATTGATTGTTTCAGCTACATGTTTTGTAAAGTATGACAAGTAGCTAGGACATTTTCTCATGTTTTTCATCATGACATAATATTCATATATGTTTTTCCACTTTTTTCATTAAAACACATGCTCAAAATAGTTGCATCCTCAAAGTAACTTTATCTTCGATAGACCCTTTATAGCATGAAAGTTCCAGTATACATAATCCTAATAAGAAAGGATCATTTCATAAATGAATCATTCCATTCAAACATGAGAACTCTGAAAATATAGAGACTAATGTAAGGATTATATCATGCAATGAACCACTCTAAAAAAATATGGCCTTGAATGCCATTAGTAGGTTCAATTTGGATAGCCTTGAATGATCAAAAAATCCTCAACCCTTTCATGTTCAACTTCATTTACATACTTTATAATGTAGTGATAGAAGACAAGTATTTGATAGTTGGGAAATCTATTGCCAACTATCGCAATGACATGAATTCAAACCACAACTTAGGTCACAATAGAACAAACATTTAGAGAATTAAATATGTTAATAGATAAAAGCAATAAAGGGTAAGGTAGGTCATCGAAGGAATCCATCTCACAATCACAAGTTACCAAAAACATCAAACTTGAATCTTTTACTTGGAATTAGAACTTGAAACATATGACACAACAACAAAAGTATATGTTGAATTTCTATGGAAATACACTGTGTTAGAATTTATTTTTGTCCAACATTTCGAGTGGACACCCACCCATTGCCAGGGACACATAAAGTTGAAAAAGATAATAGAAAAGGGTTGTTGGGTTAAATTTTTTTAGAGAAGAATAAAAGATAGCCATTGTAAAAGAAAGTAAAACAATTTCGTTTTCAAGTGATCATTGAAAACATGAAAGAAATGGTCAAATGGATAAGTGACAAAAAAATGAATTAAATTGAAAAAATTACTACAAATTAATAAAGAATGAGGGGGTAAATAAATTAGAATGATTGAATTAGACAAATGAATCTGGAAAAAATATTTAAAAAAAAAAAAAATCTCTCTTTATTATTTTATTTTATTTTATATGTTTTCCAAGATTTATTTGTGTAATTCAATCCTTCTAATTTATTTACCCCCTCATTCTTTATTAATTTGTACTAATTATATACCCCCTCTTTATATATATAAAGAGAGAGATTATTTTATATTTTTTCCAGATTTATTTGTCTAATTTAATCATTCTAATTTATTTACCCCCTCGTTCTTTATTAATTTGTACTAATTTATTCAATTTAATTCATTTTTCTGTCACTTATCCATTTGATCATTTCTTTCATGTTTTCAACGATCACTTGAAAATGAAATTGTTTTACTTTCTTTTACAACGGCTATCTTTTATTCTTCTCTAAAAAACTTTAACCCAACAACCCTTTTCTATTGTCTTTTTCATCTTTATGTGTCCCTGGCGATGGGTGGGTGTCCACTCAAAACGTTGGACAAAAATAAATTCTAACACAGTGTATTTCCATAAAAATTCAACATATACTTTTGTTGTTGTGTCATATGTTTCAAGTTCTAATTCCAAGTAAAAGATTCAAGTTTGATGGTTTTGGTAACTTGTGATTGTGAGATGGATTCCTTGGATGACCTACCTTACCCTCTATTTCTTGTGTATATTAACATATTTAATTCTCTAAATTTTGGTTCTATTGTGACCTAAGTTGTGATCTAAATTCATGTCATTGCAATAGTTGTCAATAGATTTCCCAACTATCAAATACTTGTCTTCTATCACTACATTATAAATTATGTAAATGAATTTGAACATGAAAGGGTTGAAGATATTTTGATCATTCAAGGCTATCAAAATTGAACCTACTAATGAAATTCAAGGCCATATTTTTTTAGAGTGGTTCATTGCATGATATAATCCTTACATTAGTCTCTATATTTTCGGAGTTCTCATGTTTGAATGGTAGGATTCATTTATGAAATGATCCTTTCTTATTAGGCTTATGTATACTGGAACTTTCATGCTATAAAGGGTCTATCGAAGACAAAGTTACTTTGAGGATGCAACTATTTTGAGCATGTCTCTTAATGAAAAAAGTGTAAAAACATAGATGAATATTATGTCATGATGAAAAACATGAGAAAATTTCTTAGCTACTTGTCATACTTTACAAAACATGTAACTGAAACAATCAATTGCTTTCATTATTAGTCCATACCAAAGGTCGGGACTCTAATGATGGATTCTTCGTTGGCTGACAATTAATTTGCCTTTGACTATTAAAATATTTATGCTTTCCAAGGTTGTACATAGGAGAAATGAAATAGTTATTTTTTATTATAATTAAATTTCTTTTATCAAACAGGCTATTGGCCAACATATGAATTTATTCCATGTTATATAACCTAAGTTTTTGTGGTAGACTCTTCCATAAATTCATAATGCATTATGCATTTTTTGTAATGTTAGATAACCTAAGTTTATGAAATATGGGACGACAAAAATCTTGGATGGAAGTGATGCCTGACGGTCACTTATGTCAAGGCTTTAAATAATTATAACAAATGAATAAGTTTCTTGTTGAGCTTTCATTAAAGCCTCTACCTCCACTGCCTTCACACCACCTTCACAACACCGCCTTCACAGCACCTTCACAACACCACTTTCACAACTCTGCAACAACTGCAAATAGCACCTCCTTCACAAGAATGCCTCAAAAATACTCATGACCATGGTTTCCAAATCAAATTTTGTGATGACACAACTGGAGGATCAGAATGACCATGGTTTCTGTTAGAACACTTTAGAAATTTAAAATTTTAACTTTGAAATCTTTTCATTTTTTATTCTTTAAATATAAATCACAAAAAAAATAGGAAAATTGTTCTTCATTGAATAAATATATGATCGCTATATCTTGACAGGGTGCTTCCAATATCATCCACTAAATATTTTTAGCCGACCGAATCAATGGCTCTCACGATTCCAGAATGTTAAAGTTGTATAAAATTTAAACAAAATAAATCTATGAAGCCACTTCGGGACTTCGCGATTTAGGAATTTCAAACTCAAAGTGTTTAAATAACTATAAACCCCAAAGTTGTGAAGTTCCAGAGTCTCGGAGATAGGTTGCCGCGAAAATATTTTAAATAGATCTATTGATGAGTCACGGGCCACATGTCAAAAACTTTATTTGGGCTGAAACATAAAAATTTCTTTTGGCATTTTTGTCATATCATTCGCACATTTTCAGGTAAAACGTGTCACTCACCATTTCATGACATGTCATTAAAAGTGACATCATCACTGCCACATCATTCTGGAATATTTTCCTTCGGGATATAAATCAAAGAATAGATTCAAAAACATTGGAGCAGCGGAGCACCGAAATACCGAAGCACTTGTGATCATGATAAATAAAACACTTTAAAAACTTAATAAATTAAACAGGTTTAA
>CBVK0103536778.1:0-13229 GCA_900067695.1 Picea abies
AGTGGAAATAAAGCGCCAGGACACATGGTATTTGACCGATGGTTTGTAACCGGGGCTCGTCGAAGATGGAGCAGAAGACGAAGACAAAGAATGCCCAAATTGACATATGCATTTCTTCCCAATAGTAACAAATGTTGAAGATGCTATGAATAATAATTTAGAAAAAATAATTTAGAATGCAAGATGCCTTATTATGGAAATTGAATGCAAGGATGAATAATAATTTAGAAAAAATAGAACGAGGATTTTGTGAAAGTTATAAGTTTAGGTTTTGGGTTTAGTAGGAAAATGAGAAAGAGAGAGAGAAAGAGACTAGATGGAAGACAATGACATTATGTGCCATTTCAATTACATTTAAAATATTATATACATATTTCAGCCAAATTTATTCAAAGCATTATGTACATATCTCAACAAAATTTATTCATTGCATTATGTATATATCTCTACCAAATTATGATATATCCCATTAGATCAACTGTAACATAGTAATTTCCCTTGATCTTTGAATGCAACCACTAATAAAACCCACTTTTGTTTGTTTACATCCTCCTCGATGTTGACTCAATCAATTTTAATTAATGGTTCAATATAATTGACTCAATCAACTTTAATTGATGGTTCAATATTATAGAAACATGTTATTATAATTATAAAAACATGTTGTTATAATAGTAATTTAGTATTATAATTATAGAAACATGTTATAATAGTAATTTTGTATTATAATTATAGAAACATATTATTATAATAGTAATTTTGTATTATAATTATAAAAACATGTTGTTATAATAATAATTTTGTATTATAATAGTAATTTATATTATAGAAATATGTTGTTATAATTATAAAAACAACCATATTATTATAATAGTAATTTATAATACAAAACATAAATAACAACAACAACCACAAGTTATAAAAGACCCATAAAACATAACATCAAACATCAACATTGACTATGATTTTAAAACTAAAGTGAAAGAGAATTATATCATTTCAACCCCACTTCTTCCTTATATAAGCTATATCTTTAATGGCATAATACTTATTTCAACCTTCCATGTATAAGTGAGACCTTTAACATAAGCCAAGGTTGAAATTAGATTTTTGGAATGTATGTATAGTTTGGATAAACATCTAATAAAAAAATAAAAAGTAAAAAGAGTAAAGTTCCCCTTTCCTAGTGTCCTTTTCCCATGTTGAATACAATATTTGAATACATTAAAAAATCAAGATATCTTGGAAATGTTTCTTAAAAAATACCTTACCTTATTACCATGTGTCCATGTAAAAGTTCCTTCATTGCATTCATTAATATATAGTTTTCATATCTTAAATGTTAGGTCTAAGGGATATTCCATTAAATTTATTTAAAATTCATATCTAACATCATCTCTTTTTAATATGTTAAGTTAGATGAGACTAATTATAATGAAAATGAAATTTTGATAGACATCTTAACATTCAAGGAATTTCGTTGGTAAACAAAGGTGTCATTAACATCAAATTTATAACCAAAAAAAATGTTTAATATAAATAATAAGCACCCTTCTTGCCATAATTATTTATGTAAATCGTAAGTTTCCTCTTATTTAATATCATTATACCTAGAAAATGTGAACTCTTTTGTTCTTCAACAAATATTGGTTTAGGTGGCATCCATATATTTATGACTTTTGAATTTATGCATAAGGCATTCATATTTAGGTGGCATCCATATATTTATGACTTTTGAATTTATGCATAAGGCATTCATATTGTAAAATTAATATTTATTTATTGTCAATGATGTGTTGTTGGGTTGGTAAAAGAAGGGGATTGCTAATGTTGCTATTGGAATTCAAGTATTTTCAGTAATATGTGTGCTTGTGTTATTTGTATGTAAGTACTTGTGATATCAATTGGGTTTATGTATAAATTATGACATCTTTGGTGGAATAGATACCCCTCACACATAACCGTTAGTCAAAGGATTCTAATTGGAATGTTCTTGGTAGCACTTACTCCTAAGTGGAGTTAGATGTGTTATCCACATCTTAATAAGTGAAAGTTAATCAATAACAACAAAATATATCTATTTATCACTTTGTAACATTGAGTTAAAATAGCATCGAATAGATGCTTCCAATAAAAAATTGATAGTAAAAGCATGATGGTGATTAAATAAGAGCGATGCCTAGTTTAGTTCTTACTTGACAATGTCAAGTGCACAGTGTGCACCTACCACATGTGCACAAAAATATAGTGTATCAAGGCCATGTGCTAAAGAGAGTTTAACCATCAACAATGTCACAACCCACAAGAAGGAGACAATAATTGCATTGTTGTTTACAACTATCCTACTGTGACTTTTGAGGTGTGAAAGTTGTATGGCATTAGGAACCACCAACAAGGCTAGGGCATATAATTGTTAGTTCTAACATTCCCAATTGTTAATGGGAGGTTCATTAGTACTGATGTGATCAACAATAAGTGTTGCTAAAAGCTAATGAACTGTCACAGTTGAGGTTGATTGGGAGACACTAATGTGACAAGTAAGTGCAAGAATTGAAACACACCCTTTACTACTAAATGTTATTACAATATGATGGATTGAGGTGCAAAGTCCATGCCATTAAGAGTATGTGTAACTTGCAAGGATAACAAGAATCTTCTTAAATTTGTTGATTTTTATGTAACAAATAAATGGCAAAACCCTTGAAAATTTTGTCCCATCACTATCTTTCAATAGAAATATCAATCTCAATTTTATTTTTTATTTTCTAAAAAAAAAATCAATTAAAGAAATCAAAGAGCTTTAGCAATATTTTTTTCCACCACAAAAACCAATGAAAAATAAGATTGCACGGTAGCTTAGCCCCTACTAGAAAGCTTTGGCATACAATTGCATGTTGTTATGTCTATCATTTGGAATTAGCACTTATAGCTATAATAAGCTCAAAGGCAAAGTTTGAAAATGGACAAGAGTGTTTCATAACAAGTTCAAAGGCAGAGTTTGCAAATGGATAAGAATGTTTCATTTTAGTTTGTTGTTTCAATCCTTCCCAAAAATAGGAATTTGTAAGAAATACAATCAAGTCAACAAACACATTGAATGCTTAAACTCGATTGTCTAGCAATGACTACATATATGGAATATATTTACCTATCACTCAAGACTTTTCAAATTAGACAAACAAGAACTTGAAATTAAAGAAATTGAATTTACAAATAAACATAATCCATCCAATTAAAATTCACATAAAATCAAATGGAATTGATAAACAAAGGAAATTGTCTTATCTTATATGAACACCAAGTTCTAGTGAAGCCATGCTAAAATAGTAATGTTGGGAAAACATGTTCGTTCAACATTGTTTCTCTATCAAGGTTCCCAAAGCATTTATGTTCATAGCCAATTAATGTTGGATGTGTCAATCATATAAATGTGTTTGTAAATAGAATAATAATGCACATAGCAATAAAATCATAAGGAACTTAACTTCATTTGCATGCCAAGTAATCTATCCATTGTTCTAGAATGCAAGTTTATAAAAAACATTAAAGCAATAAGGGTATCAAACTAGAACTAAATATAAATAAGTGGATATTGTTGCCCTATCTTCAAGTTTCTATTGACATTGATCATAGTTGAACACAATTATGTTCTAACATGTTTCTTCAATTCCATGACAAAAACTAGAGCATGCTTCTCTATTTTCAAAAGAGAATGTTAATATACTAAGTAACAAAATGTGAACTAAATAGTGTGTTAATTACATGCTCAAAAGCAAGACCATGCAAAGAATTATGTTGGTTTTTAAATTAACAAGAAGAGCTATAGCATAACATCAAAATCTAGGGTCTAAGCTCACTCAAACATCTAAGCTAGACACTCAACAAGAACATGATTGCAATTGCAGTTGGCACTAATGGAATTGTAGCCATACATAGAGCCAAAATTCCCACATATGTTGTCAAGACAATGAATCTTTGTTGCCATCATATTTGACCAATACATTGGGTGCTTTAAAATTCCATGCCAAATGTGCAAGTTTGTGGTAAAACTTAAAGCATGCTTCTCTATTTTTCACAACAGAATGTCCATATACCAAGCGACAGATTCCAAACCAAGCAGTTTGTTTTCTTTGGTGGGAGAAACACTTTTTTATTAACAAGGATCTATGAACATCATCCATATTAACACAACACAAAGACATTATAAACACAATAAAGCTATCAAACTAATGTACCATCCGGAACTCTAGGCCCACCAAGGTTTGGAACTGGGTCTGTCACTTGGATAAGCCCTAACTCAATCACTAGACCACAACTCAATGGACCTTAACCAAGAAATTTGTTAAATACATGCTTAAGCAACAATACTACATGAATTTCCATACCATTAAATCGAATTATGGGGTCTAAGTTCCTTCAAACATTCAAGCTAAGCATCACAGAAGACGAGGCTTGGAACTATAGTTGGGCATAGAAAGATGTCATTACTCTAGTCAAAAAGAGGGTGTAAATGGTGCAATGGTTTGTTGTAAGCATAGTCCACCAATACATTGAGGTTCAAAATTTTAGTTTAGATGTGTGCTTTACACAACAAAATTATGAACACGAGAAGTTTATCTACATTATTCAATTTAAGAAGATAAGCAAACAACAAAAATAAATCAAATTGGCATAGCAAGTAGGAGATGTCATTTCAAATTGCTATACGAGCATAGTCCTAGAAATTTTCCTTTAGTTAGCCATGATAAAGCTATGGTTTGTAACATGATAATGTCAATGACATAGTGTAGAATGGATAATGTAGGAAAATGAAACAAAGGCCAAAACATATAAATTTTCCTAGGCATCATACCACGATTGTCCTTAAAAAACAAATATGAAATATCAAAGTGTAGTGACCATTGTGGCTAAGCACGATAGAAAGCTACAAGCACACAAGTTCTCCAACACACATAGACACAAATTTCAAGGAAAATCTTGGAGGGAAACCTTTAGACCCATTCCTACATTTCACGGATGGCACCCAATGTAAACATTTTGGCACTAATTACGATGCCTTACTCAATAGAGACATCGAAGGAGGCACACAACATAGGTGACCAACTTGAAGGAATGACTCCAAGACCTTCTACATGAAGCTCAAAAACCTCAACCACTAAGCTATCCCACTAGGCTACACAGACATACACATATGTATGTGTGTATGTATACATGAAGCTCAAATAACTCAACCAATACACTAGCCCACCAAGTTATATATATATATATATATATATATATATATATATATATATATATATATATATATATATATATATATATATATATATATATATTCATACATACTGTTATCACTCCAAGAATCACTCTAGGTTGCAGATCAAGTGAGCTTGGTAACTTAATCAGATGTTTCAAATAAAGGTGTAAAATGGATCAAGTTGAATGACTTGGATATAAACTCACTTCATATACACATGAATACACTCAGACAAATAAGACCTCCAACTATAATATTCATATAGCTTTTAACAGATGAAAATGTATGAAGAATACTAATTATACCAACAAAATCACACACACAATAGCATATATGACTGGCTAGCTATAACAAGTAAAAGACTTGTGATTATAGTTTAACAATGCACAAATAAGATGGCAGTTATGAGTCATTGAATAAACATAGAAAAATGAACATGTATTCACTCACAGGTACAAAATAGAAAGAAAGATGAAATTCTGAATAGATACGGTGAAAGAAGCTTATATTCCAATATGTATTAAAAAAAAGGTGTCTTTCAATACAAGAGTTAAGTCAAATCTCCAAAGTCGAACCTCTAATACTGTCATTTCAGTAAGCTTAAATAGCCTTTACAAACTTCGACTAAGATCCTCAAAAGATGGATCTAAATGCCACTTATCAAATCAAATCTAATCTAATTACAAGAAGGTAGGATGTGATCCTATTTTTAAGGGATAGGAATCCCTATCTAAAATCAAGTCTTCGACTGCCACATGAACTTCCTTGAGGCTGTAGAAGTCTCCCTTGAGCTGTATCCACCACCCGGGCTGTGAGTCCATTAAAACAATTGAAGAAAAAGGTCAAAGTTGACCAAAATTCCTCCACGCAGAAGGTTGAAGAGTTGGTAGTGCAATACACAGGAAAAACACAATTTGCGCTACCAACTTGTTGTAGATGGTTGCTTTGAACTTTATGCATGAAGAAATGACTTTGAAGGTGAATTGAAGGCTGGAAGTAGTCTCTTTAGACGAAATTCTTTGTAAGTGACTTGGAATTGTACTCACCAAAACCTTAACATACCTGCCTCTTACTTCTTAAGAGTTATCATAGGCAAAAAAAACCAAAATAATTGTTCAACATTTTGAAGATAAAAAGGTGGACAGTGAACCCCTTCATGAATACCAAAACTTGAGCACAAAATCTTTGAAAATACCCTTGTAATCAATCATCTTGCTTGGAAGAACTGGGAGAAGTGGTTTCTTTCAAGAATATTGCCAAGTTCTTCTTACTAAGCATGTTCTTAGCCAAATATATGTCTTCAGTCAGCTTCCTATTGTCTGCTCTTAGGCTGAGGTTTTGCTTGTACATATTAACCAATTGTTTCCTCTGAATCATCTTTTTTCTGGTGTTCCTCTTGAGCTAATAACACTCCTCTGCTAGTTCATCTATTTGACTTGAAAGTTGTATGTTGAGTGTAACATTCTCTTGATGTAATTTCTAGTTCTTCTCCTCAACTTCTTTGAGTTGTTTATTTGCATCCTTGAGTAATTGAGCCCAATTAGTTTTAGTCCCTTGATCTGTCTCTGGAGGTGACTCTGGTGGAGATTCACTTAATTGGACTATGGCCTCAAGTGCTTCCTTTTCAAGAGGAGAAACTTTGAATTTTGACAACCTAGTTCTAGACTTGATAACCTCAGTGCTTTGATGAGATTCCTCTTCTAGTACAAGTTTTCTCCTGGATGACCTTATGAGGGCTGGTGTACCAGTTTTAACTTGGATAGTCTAAGGATTATCTTCAATTTCCATTTGAGGAAGCTCCATAGGAGGCTCTAGTTGTTCCTCAATAACTACATCTTTAGCCTTTCCTTTTCTCTTATCTCTTTTATACACTTGGACAGGTGAAGGTTCTTTAGGAATGGGGTCTTGAGAAGACTGTAGTACTTCAAATGAGGGAGCAAAGGACTATGGTACTTCAGATGAGGGAGCAGAGGACTATGGTGCTTTAGATGAGGGAGTAGAGGAAGGTATTACAGTTTTCTTCCTGGGAGTCTTGAATTTTGAAGGAGAAATAGGTAGGTCAATTTGGTAATTAGATACAAACAAGAAAGTGGATCAATCCTTCCCTTCCTTCTTCAACTATTTAATGACTATTATTATATAAATTTAGAAAAACATAAATTTAGAAAAATATAAATTTAAAAAATATTTGATATAAATTATATTACAATATAAAAATTAATTATTATTTTAAATTAAATTAAAAATGCATACAATTTTACCAACTACATTGACAAATGATAATAATGCTTTGAAAACAATGATTTAAGAACAATAATGACCCAACAACCTCCTCCTAGTTTTCATATATATTTTAAGGATTCATCTACATTGTTGTGTTCTGCTATGTAGGCTTTGAAAGCAATAAAATTCTTGGTGAGGTTTTTTCTCTTCAATTCATACCCCATACTTCATTGAAGGGGTGTTTGTTGGTGGTCATGGTTTTATTTGCGTAGGGTGGTTGTTTTTGCTTGAGAATTTTATTGGTGCAACTCATAAGACATATATATTTATACATAGAAAGGATTCTGAGAGTTGTGCATATGACTATGATCGTTGATATTTCTATTGTGGATGGGCAATTGATGGTCTTGGAGTAATGTGTGTTGTCCAACGTTCATGGGAATATCACTTTAATCCTTGCTACATGGGTGGGGATGATTAATAATGCATTCTTAGAAGCCATGTTAGGTCAAAGCAAAAATACCATATTTTTCATATTGGGTAGCTCCAATGAATTCTACAAATTTTACAGGGAGTGAGTGCATCCCATAAGTTGGTAGAAATTAAGTGCATACATACTCATACAATTTTTCAAAATATGCATCAATAAAATGTCCTCCACAAATATTGAGATGAACCCTTCACAACCTTAAGAATGCTCTTTGAGCAATCTCTCTAAATAAAAATAAACTTTGTTAATATGCTTTGCCCTTGAAAAGATTTAAAAAACAATGCAATAGAATAATATGGCAAATACCTTGCAACATTGATTTCAATAAAATAATACATCAAGAACTTCATTTTCTACAAACATTTAATTTTTTTTCGTTGTCCTTATGGGTCCTGTGAACAATAATTGCTAAATGGCCACCAAAATGTGCAAACGCAGTGAGTTCGATCTTGCGTTAATGTCACCTAACATGTTGTTTCTAAGTTCATGCTTTGATCAATTCATAGTGGATATTTTTGTGTTAAGTTGTTAGTTATTTAGTTTTAAATGACAATAAATTGATATTTAAAAAAAAAATTAAGTTGGATCTTGCGTTAATGTCAGCTAACATGTTGTCTCTAAGTTCATGGTTTGATCAATTCATAGTGGATATTTTTGTGTTAAGTTGTTAGTTATTTAGTTTTAAATGATAAACTGATATTTAAAAAAAATAAATGTGTTTAATTAAAAATCTATTCAATTTGTTGAAATTTAGTGCAACACTTATAGCATATTTTTTGTATTTGTTATCAATTTTGTTGACACAATTGTGTTACTCCGTGAATACTAATAAAAGGGAGGAACCATGACCACCTTGAGTGATATTTCCTTGTACAATATTTGATGTCCACCTTGTTGGGGTTAAGGGCGATGAAAACTATCACTATATTTTATGTAAAAAGACTTCCATGCTAAGCAAGGCATTGTTGCTCCTTCCAAAACAATACCACTAGCACACTCTTGTGTAAGTCAAATTTGAAGTTGGGCTTAGGCATGCAAGTGAGTTGGCTAAACCACCCTCTTCTGGACATTTCTTAACTCCATGAGGTCTTGAGTTCAAGTCCAAACTTTGGTAGTTCTAGATAATCACTCTAGCTTGGGGTTTACTTAGCAAGGTGGTCGTTCCACAATGCAACAAGAGGACCATGGATTTGTTGAAAGGTATGTTCCCCCAAGTGTCTAACAATAGGTCATCTATGGCAAGCCAGGGAATTATAGACAAAGTCATGAGGGGAGGTCAAACCTCTGTTTGGAAGAAAAAAAAGTCAAATTTGAGGTTCTTCAAGGACTAATATGAGCCTCCATATTAGCAATAAGAGGCATAATCTCAAGCACTCGATGCTGGCTCTATCTAGAGCAACACCACTATCACACTCTCATATAATTCAAATTTAGGGTTCTTCAGTGACTACCACACTCTCCTAGTAGCCATATGAGGCATAATCTCAAGCAAGGGCAGTGAACGATCAAGCAATTATGATAGTAGTGTAAAGTGTGGGGCAAGATGAAGTAACACCATGAGCTTAATGTTTTAGGAACGTTAGCCATAAGATGCATAAGCTCGAGGAGAAGCGACAAAGGTATTTAATGTGTCCTCATAGGGAGTTGATTTAATGTGTCCTCATAGGTAGTTGATGGATGTATCGTGTTGATTTTCCCAATTTAAGTAATATAAATTGATTGCCTTAGATCGAGTAGATTAAGTTCTCATAGGTCATTTATAATAACAAAAACACTTGGCAGTGTAACTCTGATTGGATTACACATCCCATGACAAGTAAAGTCCTCACCTTGTGTGGCCATCATAAGATAATCTCCTCCAAACTTTGCAATGTGGACAAAAATACGACACCAAGGATAAAGGTCCTTTGTTGCATGCATGAAGTTGCATGGATTTTTGCTATTCGACGTTTGTTGTATAAAGATATAAGTGTTGTCCACAAAGATTGTGTGTCATAAGATCAACACGACATGTGAACTCTAAATGTACAATTCCCCATTTTTTTGGCGATTGGTGGAATCAGAAACTAGTCGGGCTCGTACTTACATGACATGGGATCGAGTTTTCCGACTACTACCATTATAACCTCCAGGCATGCCAACACAACCCCTCACACGACACACAAGATAAGTTGAGGGTTTTGAACCAATGATTTCACATAACGGAGTGCCTTAATAGTACACTCCATCACCCACTCTTCTACACCCCGGGGGCACAATTTTCCCATATTAATACTATATAACACCAACTATTTTATTATATGCAATATTTTCAACCATACATCAAACCATACTAATTTGATTTCAACATCACAACTTTACCAAAAATTAAGTTGATATATAACCATTACAACCTGAGTGGGCCTAATGGTTAAGAACATGTGTTTCCTCCTAAAAGATCACAAGTCCAAATCAAGAGGGGGTAAGGGTATGTATACCTCTGTAGACTTTACCAGTGAAATTGTTGGACGAAAGGAATCTCACACACCAATTTGATGTCTGAGTTGACCATGACCTTAAAAATATATTATTACTATTATATTTTCTTAACCACCCTTGTTGATTGTCTTAATAATACATTAGCGTGCTAAATTTCCCCTAAGCGAACACGGTGTTGGTGACTAGGCAGACAATCAGTAGACACGTCAAATGTTTCACAAGTTTGGTACTTTCTTAAAAAATAGCGCCTATCTAATCTGCTGACGTGTCACGTAGCCTCTTGCCCTCGCAGGCGGCATGCTTGTCCCGATTGACGGAATCAGTGCGTGTAGCAGCATTCCCAAGATACGGGTCAGAGGGCGCTCGTGCGCCACGTCCTCTATGACGCACAACTACTTGAGAGGTCCTTTGTCCAGCTCATCGATATCTTCAAGCACCAATTGGAGGAGGAAACGTGTAACACCTGCGGCATGAGGGAAGCAGTTGTGATTGGACTCAAGATTTCCACATCAGCAACAAAACCAAATAAAGATTGCGTCTTTTGGAGATATTTTTAGCACCCGAACAACAATTTAATATATATATTTTTATTAATTTAAAAGTTGATGAATGGGGCCCACCGGAGTGGAAATAAAGCGCCAGGACACATGGTATTTGACCGATGGTTTGTAACAGGGGCTAACCGGGCCCACCGCGTCAGCTTTTCAAAGTAGACAAAAAGCGCGGGGACGGCCTCGTCATATGTGTAAAGGTACGGGAGCCTCAAGTGGGACTAGTGTTTGTTTTTATGGTAACACCCAGTGAGGTATTTACCATGCAATTTGGGTTGGGACTAATCCTTTCAATTTTTAAATGGGTTATTTTTTAAAATATAATGATATATAATTTTGTTGTGAATTTTATGTTGATTTTTTTTTTACATTTTTTGAAATTATTATTTCTTAGAACCTTGTCCATGTTTATTATCGATTTTACATAACCATCTCCTTTATCCATGTGGCCATATTTATGTGAAGATTTCCTTGGCTTCTTTAGAGTTTGTTGGTTTTTTATGTGAATATCATGGTGTTTAGGTTGGGAATTAAATTTTGATGAATCACAAACAATAACAAGACATTGATCTTAATCTGTGATTATATTCCTTTCAAGCTACAACAACCCTTGTCAATTTTGACATTCTATGTTTTCGTCTTCTCCTTCATCTTCAAGGAGCCTTGATAAACTTCTTCATATTTTGCCATCATTTAATGCATTTCTTCCTAATAGTAACAAATGTTAAAGAGGCTAACATATATAGAAATACTCAATACAATTTAGCAAATGATCTTCCAAATTTAACATGAATTTGTATTTGTGTAAAGAACCCACCTCATGAAAATTGAATGCAGTGATGAATAACAATTTAGAAAAAATAGAATGGGGATTTTGTGAAAGTTATGGGCTTAGATCTTGGGTTTAATTGAAAAATAAAAGAGAGAGAAAGATGATAGATGGAAGACAATGGTGCTATGTGTCACTTCAATTACATTCAAAGCATTATGTACATATCTCAATCAAATTTATTCAAAGCATTATGTACATATTTCTACCAGATTATGATATATCCCATTAGATCAATTGTAACATAATAATTTTCCTTGATCTCTGAATGCAACCACTAATAAAACCCACTTTTGTTTGTTTACATCATCCTCGATGTTGACTCAATCAATTTTAATTGATGGTTTAATATAATGTTGGTAGCATCACTTTTCTTGACGGAATATATTGTTGATCGAGTCTTTTGGCATGGTAGTTTATTCATTTTCAACATTTCACGTAAATGCTTTACTCATTTTTGAAGGAGAAATAACAACAATAATATTAGAGAATTACATGGTGCTTTATTTTATTGTTGTTTTCTAATAGTGATATGAGTACCTTCCTTAATGTTTTTATTTGACATTTTGATTAACAATTCATATCCAAAATTAGTTTGTCTTGAAATCTATCTCATTGTTCATTCACTTGTGAAGATATGTAAAGCAATCATCACCTAAAATATCAAAAAACAAATTAACATTCATAGTACCACCAAAACAAATGGATACATGGAGGATGTCATTTTCCAAGCACTAAGCACCTAGAAAGGGTTTTGAAAGTAGAATCATAATTCTTTTGTTATTTCTTTAAAACAAGGTGACTGTTCTTATTTGTTATTTATTTTTAGACTATTCTTATTTTTTTATTATTTTTTATTAAAAAAATAAATATTAATGTGAAATAAAAACTCATTTTCTATATATATTATATAATTTAGAAAATAATCTATATATATTATATAATTTAGAACATAATCTTATTGTAATTTAAAATATAATCTTAAAAATAAAAGTTTAATTTTTATATATATTATATAATTTAGAACATAATCATATTATAATTTATAATATAATTCTATTATAAAAACATAGTGTTATAATAATAATTTGTAATACGAAGCATAAATAACAACATAAAGGATCCATAAGACATAACATCAACACTCGCAATGATTTTAAAAGTAAAGTGAAAAAAAGTCTATCACTTCAACCCCACTTCTTCCTTATATGAGCTATATCTTTAATGGCATAATACCTATTTCAACCTTCCATGTATATATCTTTAATGGCATAATACCTATTTCAACCTTCCATGTATATATCTTTAATGGCATAATACCTATTTCAACCTTCCATGTATAAGTGAGACCTTTTTTTTTCCACGGGAAAATATTGCTCCTTATATTCAAAAGAGTATAAA
>CBVK0103536858.1:0-17200 GCA_900067695.1 Picea abies
ATATCTTATTGGCCAAAAACTTTGAAGTCTTATTGTTGCCTTCACTTCCTCCAATATTATTGTAATAAATATTTCTTGTTTTTTTATGTATACTATCAAAAGTTGAGGGCCCATGTTGTAAAATTCATACTAAAAAATTCACGCTCTTATCTTATGGATCGAACTTCATATAGCGGCAGGTATTGCGCATGCCAAGGCCATGCGTACTAGTTAAATAAGTCATCAAGATTGAAAAGAAACCTTACAATTTAAATAAGAAAGAGAGTCTTGAACTTAGAAAATTGAACCTCTGTCGTTACTCGTAGCCACTTACCGAAGTAGTAAATTAATCTTGTAACAAAGTGACCATTTTTTATCACAAATCTAAGAAGGATTCGATAGAAATTTTTGGCATGATCACATTTTCATCACGATCCAAATTCTATACATGGTGGAATGATGCCGCTAAGAATTTTTCCCAATTCTAAATCCACCCATACTATCAAAAATTCGATCAAAATTTTGAATTGATGGGAACTTTGACTCCCTATATCATCGAATTCCAAAAACCAAAAGGAAGTTTGTCACGTGATTGAACAACTTCATTACCCAACCATTCGTGAATTTGTTTCTCTCGTATCTCTCTTTATTGTGTTCCTAGTTTTTTCTAGTTTATTTATTTCCCCTAGTTCCTTTCTTTTGTTGCCTATTATTCGCTTATCTTTCCCTTTTATTTTTTTGTTTTTTATCACTAATGCTTTATGTTTTTCTCCTTCCTTGAGTTATTAGTATTCATTTTTTCCAAGGTAAACCTCACGAGATCCCCCCCCTTATTCAAAATATCTAAATGGAGGGCAACTCAACCACCAATCACAATAATGATCGGTAACCTTGAGGGAGTTGATCGGGTTTAAACCTATGGCGTAAGCCTTCCCCATTGGCAACACGTCTTGGATGGATAGTTCAACCGATAGAGATAACACTAGGGGTTATTATTATTCATTTATAATCTATTGTCTTTATTTTATTTTAATTGATTTATCTTCTTTCGATTTGTATGATATTATTGGATACTTTCTTTCAATACTTTCCTTCCAACATCTATTTTCTTTCTTTGACGTAGTCAACCACTTGTTTTGTTTGGTCCATTCAAGTATCTACATTAGTCATTTGTTTTCAACCTATTTTTGTTTCTTGGTGATGGGTATAAGTTATACCCAAAACACGATGGATTAAAAAATATAGCATATTGTTCATCCAAAAGCTTTATGGACAATTCAATAAGATGTAGAAGCCTAAAACATTTAAAATGTTTTGAGTTCCATCTCATTAAGAATTTCTAAGTCTTGTAAGTTGTTACTATAATAAATAAATACAAAACTAATAATATGGGTACCTTCTCACAGACCTTGACCTCATCCTTTAGTTAAGGGAATCTGTCGATTAGTGAAAGGTTCCTAGCTTGGGTTCGTCCTTTGGTTAAGGGAACATGTCCACCATAAAAGTTTTCCAATGAGAGTTTTATAATTTTGTGTTCATTTTATGAGAGATAATTTAAATGCAATAACAAAGTTTCAAAAGAATAAAAAATTTAATTGAATAACTTAATAACAAGAAAACTAATCTAGCCAAGACGATTTTGGGGGGTTGGCTAGGCCAAGCACACACCCAAGGTGTCGGCAATGAGTTAGTATGTTAAAAATGTACAAGAAAATACATGAAAGAGTACAGAAATATACAAATTTACACTAAGGAAACGTTAGAAATTCGTTACCCACTAAAGTGATGCTGCTGATGAAGCTTGTGGATAAATTTCAGCAGCGTTTCCCCTTGTTGCTGGTAAGTTTCTGCAGAAACCAGCAAGCAAAGCTTGCTGGAAATGCTGAAAAACAACAACAAAAGTCAAAGAAAATTTTCTGCTTTAAAACATAAAATTTTCCCACAAAAATCTGCAAGGAAAAGTGATTATAATGACCTATCTAAGAGTGTTAGTATGCTGAAATAAAGCTGGAAAATGTATGTAACAGAAAATGGAAAATATGAAAGAGCTAAGAGTTTGTGTAAGAAATAAGGGTAGGCTCCATCCGGATGCTATCCCAATGACCTGCAAAACTCAAAGAGAATGGTGAGCATGGAAATAGATAGTCAACTTGAATAAAACCTAGAACGAAATACTTGCAAATCCTAAGCTATTCAAGGTGAACATAGACTAGCAAGTGATACTCTTCAACTAGCCTACCCAAGCAAAATACTTTGAACTCAAGATCTATTTGATACAAACCATAAACAAGAAAAATACAAGTCACCTCATGTGTAGATGAAATCCTGAATACTCTAAGATTTCCTCATAATCCTCCGAAGCTTTTCTCTATTATTCCAAAATGTGAGAGTCTTGGAGTTGTACCATCTCCAAAACCCTCAAGAGCAAGTGAATGAGTGGCTTGGTGGGCAAGAGCAAGAGAATGGGGTGAAATTTCAGCAGCATAACAGTAGCAAAAAGATAGATGATCAAAGTGAGGAGGGTAGGGGTCTCTTTTATACCAAAAATGGCAAAGAGAGGGGCCTTGGATGGCTGCCAAGTGTTAGCAATCAAAAGAAAGAGAAGATTCTAGAAGGGGGGCGCCCTTCTAGGGTTTTGGTTAGTGGAAATCCTATGTGGAAGGGCGTGGGGCCCAAAAGGAAGAGAGAGATGGCTAAAGGGGGCGCACCTCTCATGAGAGGAGGCCCCACTTCAACATTAAAGTGAAAAACTAAGGTTTAGAAAGGCAGGGGCGTGAGTTATTAGAGGAGGGGCGCCCCACATGTGTTGAGTTGGCACGTGGGGTCTACATAAAGGTGAGTTGGAGCTCTAGGAAGGGCGCACCTCTCATAAGAGGGGCCCACACAAAGTTTAAGTGAAAGTTATTAAGGTTTAAGCAAGGTTTAACTAAGTTTGGATTAGTGAGGGTCGTTTTTCCCCTTAGGGCAAGGGAAAAAAGGGTGAAAATGAAAGTTAAAAGGGTAGTTTAAGGTTAGAAATGGTCAGGATGGGTTTGGGTAGGCTAGGGGGGTCTAACTTGCTCATTGCCACCTTACCACTAACTCACTAACTCCAAATTACAATAATTTTTGACATTTGACCTTAGCAATTAAAATTGCTGTTTTCGACTGACTCTGACTCTAAGTGGACTTAGACATAGCAAAACTCGTCCAACTGAGCTGAAACTTGGCCTATGGGTGTAGGGGGTGCCGTTCCATTTCTTTTGAGCACAAATACCCCTATTAAAATCCCAAAGGCTAAGTTTTTACAATGTTTTAGCTCAAAAAATAATTAATTAATTAAATCATTAAAGATTTAATTAATAAAAAAAAAACCTATCTAGATTCGACGAAATTCCGCGAAACTTTAGACACTGTCTGGCATGGTCATTTACAACATTCCTAGACATAGGTTACCTAAGGACGAAACCATTAAAGCGCCTTTCACCACTTTGGAGGAAATTATTGCATGTGCGGAGGGAAAAACTCAAGGGAAATCGACCAGGAGCTTGTCTGGTCGACAACCTGAGGATAAAAAACCCTCGGTGAAAGGAACTCCCTTAATGGAAACATCCCAGGCACCTGACCTAACTATGACTCATGCAGACTCATTACATTATCAACCCACGCAGGGGTGCGGAAATTTCGTTTACAAAATTTTAGTGCCGGAACATCAGACACCAAGTAGAACCAAGACTGCCTTCAACATAGATGAATACTTCATGGTACATGAGTTGACCCCTAGCTAAATAGGCGGTCAACAGGGTGGTAACAATTTCAATTGCTGAGCTTTCATGGGGAGTAAGATAGGCACTTTAAACAGGGTTACTTCAGTCTTTAACAAAACCAGATTTCATCTTAGTTTTTGCAACTCTAATATTCTGAACCTTGTGCAAGGATATAGTACCCTTAGGGATTCCACCCTTGTGCCAGAGAAGATCAGGCCAAAAGTCTCTACTGTGGTGACAATGGGTAGCTCTCTTTAGTGTCCCCCAGGTTCTTACTTGAACTTTAGGACTTTCATCTATAAAGTAAGAGTTTGGGTGGTAACAGTTTCAATTGCTGAGCTTTCATGAGGAGTAAGATAGGCACTTTAAATAGGGTTACTTCAGTCTTACAGTTTGATTGCATGAAGATAAGTCTTGGGGGTCAATAACATTGATGATTGGAGAGTGTCAATAACAATGGAGAGTGTTATAAATATGGAAGATCACTTATCTTTTGAAGGAAAATCTATGTTTGGAAGTTTCTATTTCTAAAAATGCCTATTTTAAAAAGTGCCATTTGTGTATGAGGCTATTTTTAGGAAAGCAACATCCTATTTTTGGAAAGGGAGGACTTATATTTTTAGAAGTTACTATTTTTGGATGAGGAGTGAAATATCCCAGATCCAGCTGATCTGGATATCTACTGCTGATCTAGTGTTATGTCTCACAGATCTGATACTTTGGGGGTTTCTGGATGCGTTTTAGTTATGTTTTTGTGATGGTCGCATGTGCATGTTATACATTATGGTTTAAATAGTATATATATGATGCATGCGGAAATAAAGAACAACAACCGCCCAATAATATGTATTATGAGATTTAAGTAGGGAAATACAATGATATACTGGAAATATAGAAAATAGTCCTCTGTTAGATCTCATGGATCGTCACTGGAATACAAGCAAATAACGTAAAATACCCGTAATCAGAAGATGAAGGCAGATCTGATGCATGCACAGATAGATTGGTAAAATCGGTAGTTCCAGAGAAGCACAGTAACCGCTACAAACTGGAAAGCTCGTCCGGAAGGCTATAACCGTCGAAATGAGCTGGAAACTGTCTCAACGGAAGCGCCCTGGCCTCTAGACTGATCCCGATAATTGTTGGACGAAAGATCTGTCCTCTGAGGCTCCGGATCTTACCCCCTCGAGGTCTACGGACTTCCTGGGATCTCTGAGTGCGTCCAAATGATTCCACAAACGGAATCGGCTGCTATATGTCTCAAAATGTTCGCCCTGGCTAATGTTGAACTGGGTTGGAGGGGTTTCCTCGAATCTGATTTGAAACTCTGTCTATAACCCCAACTATCCTTCCTCAAGAGCTGCGCCCTGTATAGTTGACTGCCGCGCCTTGAAGGATTCCACCGTCAGAATCTAATGGCAGGTGGCTCAATCTATGTGTCTTGGCTGGATCTCAACTGGGTCGGAAGGGATCTGCAATACAAGCTTTGTTCTTGTGCAGCTCCACAAATCCTCTCTCTGACCTTGCACCCTCACTGGCTGAGCTGCGCAACACTGCAAACTGGATACTCCTGAATCTCACTGTGAAATACCTGGATGGTATCTCCGATGGGCTAGGGTGTGTCTCTCAACACCAAAACTAATCAATGGTGGTGGTTTCCTCCATAAATCCACAAAACAGTAGAAGTCGAATCTCCTCCTCCTCTGGTAACTCTCTCAACATCAAATCATAACATAGCATAAAGAGGAATTAGGTTGAATTCCTCCCTTTATACTCTTCCCGATCTAATTCACCATTGACCTCACTTAAGCTAGGCGCTTTTCCCCCTAAGGTGAGTAATTAATTAATAAAGTCCCCCCCTTAACACCTTTTCGTTCTGTTTCTCCGTTGACTTAGGCTTAAGTGACATTTCCTATTTTTTTGGCTTAATTCATCGTTTAGCCATCAATTCTCTCTTATTTCTCCTCTCGTTCTTTGTTTGTGCTTGACTATAGTCTACGGGAACAAATAGACTACTAAGTCACTCCCTGCTGGCCTATTCTTGGAAACAGGACATCACAGTCTTCCCTTCCCGAGATTGCTTGTCCTCAAGCAACATCAATTCTGGCTGCTGCAAAATATGCTCCCTCTCCCATGTGGCATCCTCCACTGGAAGTCCCCTCCATCTAACCAAGCACTCCCTGATGACCCTGTTCCACAACCGACGCTCTCTCTGCTCGAGCACCTCCTCCGCCACTAACTCCAACTGGTCCTCCTCATCTAAGGGTGGCAACTCCTCTGAAGTGTTGATCTGTTGTCCCACTGCCTTTTTAAGGCAAGAAACGTGAAAGATGTTATGAATATTGCTACCCTTTGGTAGCTCTAGCTCGTAAGCCACCTCGCCTACCCTCCTGATGATTCTGTATGGCCCATAAAATCTCGGCTTCAGTTTCTCTGCTCCACTCCTCTTCAAGGAGGACTGTCGGTATGGCTGTAACCGCCGAAAAACCAAGTCCCCAACCTTGAAATTGCACTCTACCCTTTGCCTGTCTGCATAGATCTTTTGTTGGTTCTGTGCTGCTTGCAAATTTTCCTTCACTGCCCGCAAAATCCTTTGGCTCTCCTCCACCCAATCTTTGGCCCCCGGGACCCTGCTATCCCCAAATAGAGTCTCCACAAAAGTGGGTGCATCGTATCCATACTATTCTCTAAATGGTGACATCCTGATAGACATATGGTGAGTCGTGTTGTAACAATACTCACCCATGTGCAACCACCTCAGCCATGTGTAACCACCTCACCCATGTGCGCTGCTGTCCTCCCACATAGTTCCTCAGATACCCCTCCACCCATTTGTTGACAATCTCTGTCTGTCCATCTGTCTGTGGGTGGTAGTTGGTACTTGTGGCTAGCTCTGTGCTTGCCAACCGAAAAAGCTCTTGCCAAAATGCGTTGATGAAGCGCCCATCTCTATCACTGACTATCTGCCTGGGTAGGCCATGCAACCTAAATACCTCTATGAAAAACAACTCTGCTACCTGTATGGCCTTGTAGTCCGTGGGTATGGCAAATAAATGTGCAAATTTGGTCATCCTGTTGACCACCACAGATATACAGTCCCTGCCCTGCACTCGAGGAAATCCTGTAATGAAATCCATAGAAATGCTCTCCCATTTCTGTTCTAGAATGGGTAGAGGCTGAAGTAACCCTACTGGGTGTGTTTGCTCGGACTTGTTCTGCTGACAAGTCGTGCACTCCCGGATGTGCTTCAGTACATCATCCTTGAGACCCTTCCATGAGAATCTCTCCCTAATATGCCTGTAAGTTTTGAAGTACCCCTGGTGCCTTGCTGCAGACGAATCATGACACACCTTTAGAATCTTCCCCTTCAAGGGAGATTCTGGAACCAAGTAGATCCAGTCCTTGTAGAAAATGATGTCATCTAGCACCTGGTATCTATCATCGACCACCTGTCCATCCATCACCTCATAAGCAAATTTGTTTTTGGAGTATTCCACCAACAAATGTGCTTTCCAATCTGTGCAAATGTCCATCATCAAACACCCTGGTGGCCTCCTGGACAAGGCATCTGTCACGATGTTCCTTTTTCCCTTGACATACTCAATGTCAAAGTCAAAGGCTTGGATCTTCGAGGCCCACTTCTACTGTCTTTCACTGACTTCTTTCTGATCCGGGAAATACTTGAGATTGTTGTGATCAGTCTTCACTACAAATCTGCTACCCACCAAATATTGCTTGAATTTGGTTAAGGCGTGCATGATTGCTAGCATTTCCTTGTCGTAAATAGAGCAGAGTCGCTCCGACTCGTTGAGCTTCTTGCTCTCAAACACAATGGGATGGCCCCCTTGCATCAACACTACTCCAATCCCCACCCCTTATGCATCACACTCCAAGATGAACGACTACGAGAAGTCCGGAAGGGCTAGAACAGGGTATGTGCTCATAACCTCCTTCATCTTCTCAAATGTCCGTTGTGACTCCTCTATCCACTGAAAGCCACCCTTCTTGTTCAAATCTGCGAGTGGTGCTCCTAAGTGTGAAAAATCCTTGACAAACCTCCTGTAATAGCTGCACAGCCCAAAGAAGCTTTGCGACTCTGTCAAACTCCTAGGTGTTGGCCAATCCAAAATGGCCCTGATCTTTTCCTGATGTACCTGAACCCTCTGTGCACTAATGATGTGGCCCAAGTAAAGTAACTTTGTCATCCCAATCTCGCACTTGGACTCTTTGGCGTATAGTGACTGTGCCTCCATGATGCTCAACACCTCCTCCAAGTGCCCCATATGCTCCTACCATGTCTTGCTGTAGACCAAAATGTCATCGAAGAAAACCAAGACTGATTTCCTCAATTGCCCCTTGAATATGTGGCTCATGCAAGACTGGAATGTCGCTGGTGCATTGGTTAGCCCGAATGGCAAAACCAAAAACTCGAAATGGCCAAAATGGCACCAAAATGCCGTCTTCTCTATGTCCTGCTCTCTGATGCTGATCTGATGATATCTAGAGCGTAGGTCAATCTTCGAGAAGAAAACTGCCCCATGTAGCTCATCCATCAACTCATTAATGCGAGGGATAGGATACCGGTTCTTGATGGTTTTCTTATTCAAGGCCCGGTAATCGATGCACATCCTCATGGTACCATCCTTCTTCAGGACTAAGACAACTGAAGAGGTGAATGGACTGCTACTAGGTTTGATGTGTCCCATCGCCAACAATTCCTTGATTGCTTTTTCTATCTCATCCTTGAACCTCCTAGGATGACGATAGGGTGGGGTGATCATGGGTTTGGCCCCCTCCTCCAACTCAATGGTGTGCTCAAATCCCCTGTCCGACGGTCTACCTGGTGGAATCAAACCAAAAACCTGCTGATGTCTTCCCAACAAGTTCTTGATCACTGTCTGATACTGCTGTGGACCCTCAAAATCCTTCCTCGTAGTGATCAAGCACTCTACGGCAAATGCTGCCTCCCCATGCCTGAAGATCCTCTACATCCTCTTGGCTAAGACTGTCCTGGGTGATCTTGTCGATGAAGTTGTGGGTGGCCCCACCATCTATCAGGGCAATTGCCCATTGCCCCTAAATAGTCCCTCTGATCTGGAGGGTGTCGTACCTGGGAACTCCAGATAGGGTCGCTATGACTCCTCCCTTTGCTAGTTTCCGTATGCTAGCCTGCTCAGGAGGCTGTGGAACTACCAATGTGTGAGCCCCTGCCGGTGTCGGTGGTCTACGGGGAGGCTGCTCCTCCACCTGCTTTGACTCCTCCTTTGAGCTGGTGGATCCACTGTCCTGCTCCTCCTCACTATCCACACTGTCTGCTGCCACCTCAATATAGTGAATCTCTCCCTTGCCCATGCACCTGTGGCCTGGGACCCAAGGATCTCTGCAGTTGAAGCAAAGCTTCTTCCTCATAATCTCTCACCTCGTCTCATCATCCAGCTTCTCCTTGCCCTTCCATTCTCTCTGGAATGGCTTCCGGTCTCAATCCTTTTGTGGTACGAAGAGTTTGGAAAAGGGTTTAGTTTTTGGCACTGAGTCTGCCAAATCTCTAGTGTGTAGGATGGCATCCTGCAAGGTGTGAGGCCGGTATGCCTTAACCCATCCTCTCAAGGGTTCCGTGAGCCCTTTTGTGAATAACATGATTAGCCTGGGCTCGGATATATCTGTCATTGCCACTGCTACCCGCTGAAACTCTGAGATGAATGCCTCTGCTGTGCCAGTTTGTCTCAACTAGGCTAGATCTCTGAAATGGATCTCTGGATCCCTCCTGTCAAATCTGTCCATGAGTCTCTCTGTGAACTCCCTGTAGGAGGTGATGCGACTATGGCCCAATGTCACCAATCCATGATACCACCACTTGTGTGCCTCACCCTCCAAGTGTAAGGTAGTGAAATTGATGGCCTCTGTCTCGGTCATCTGGTTGAGCTTGTAGTGTGTGTCTAGCTTCTGTACCCAAGCTCTGGCGGTGCATTTGGACGATCCGTCGAAAGAAGGTATGGTGAGTTTACCAACTTTCCGGATGAAATCAATGTTATGCCCCTGCTACTGCTGCGGTCCTCCTCTCTGTGGCTCTCTGGGGCGGTTCCCGAGTCTGAGTCCACAATACTTGACTAGGGTCATGTCCTGATGGAAGTCACGGCCCAACGCTGCATACTCCCTTTGATACTCTGCAATGTCCTCTACATGAGTGGGCAACCTCTGTGCTATCAACAACTGTGCTGCTACCGGGGGTGCCCTCTGGAAATTTGGAAACAAAGGTATGGGAATCCTACTCGAAGAGGTGTAAGTGCAAGTAGGTGACTGGGGTCTACGGCCTGCTCCTGAGTTCCCCTGTGCTGCATGTGGGGCTTGTGTGCGCGGGGTGCCCACTATAGCCAATCTATCAACCATCTGTGCCAAGGACTGAGTCATGGTCTGCTGACTAGCTAACATATCACTGATAACTTGCCTGAAGGCTGCCTATGGATCCATGGGGGCTTTCTCACTGCTCTCTGGTCGCTCATATCTATCTCCTAGCATCCTCTCTGCCTCGTGCTCAGCCTCATGCTCTGCCCTTCTCTCTGCTTCTCTGTGCACCTCTTCTTCTTCCTATGAGATGGGAGGGAAAGGAGGAAAGTCAGGCCTAGACCTTCCTTCCTTGCGCCTGTTGTAAGTGACATATTTGTCACCTACGTGCTCACGACCATCTGGGTCTTCTGCTGCACTCATCGTCTTTAGTCACAGGTTGGCAGGATTAAAGCTCTAATACCACTGAAATATCCCAGATCCAGCTGATATGGATATCTATTGTTGATCTAGTGTTCTGTCTCACAGATCGGATACTCTAGGGGTTTCTGGATGTGTTTTATCTTCAGATCTGATACTCTGGGGGTTTCTGGATGCGTTTTAGTTATGTTTTTGTGATGGTCGCATGTGCATGTTATGCATTATGGTTTAAACATTATATATATGATGCATGTGGAAATAAGGAACAACGACCGCCCAATAATATGTATTATGAGATTTAAGCAGGGAAATACAATGATATACAGGAAATATAGAAAATAGTTCTCAGTTAGATCTCATGGATCGTCACTGGAATACAAACAAATAACATAAAATACCCGTGATCAAAAGATGAAGGCAGATCTGATGCATGCACGGATAGATTGACAAAATCGACAGTTCCGGAGAAGCACGATAACCGCTACAAACTGGTAAACTCGTTCAGAAGGCTATAACTGTCAGAATGAGCTGTAAACTGTCTCAACAGAAGCGCCCTGGCCTCTAGACTGATCCTGGTAACTGTCGGACGAAAGATCTGTCCTCTGAGGCTTCGGATCTCACCCCGTGGGGGTCTGCGCACCTCTTGGGCTCTCTTAGTGTGCCCAAATGATTCCACCAACATAATCGGCTGCTATATGTCTCAAAATATTCGCCCTGGCTAATGTTGAACTGGGTCGGAGGGGTTTCCTCAGATCTGATCTGAAACTCCGTCTATAACCCCAACTATCCTTCCTCAAGAGCTGCGTCCTGTATAGCTGACTGCTGTGCCCTGAAGGATTCCACTGTTATAATCTGATGGTAGGTGGCTCAATGTATGCGCCTTGGCTGGATCTCAACTGGGTCAAAAGGGATCTGCAATACAAATTCTGATCTCATGCAGCTCCTCAAACCCTCTCTCTAACCTTGCGCCCTCACTGGCTGAGCTGCACAACACTGTAAACTGGATACTCCTGAATCGCACGGTGAAATACCTAGATTGTATCTCCGATGGGCTAGGGTGTGTCTCTCAACACCGAAACCGATCAATGGTGGTGGTTTCCTCCAGAAATCCACAAAACAGTAGAAGTCGAATCTCCTCCTCCCCTGGGATCTCTCTTAGCATCAAATCATAACATAGCATAATGAGGAATTAGGTCGAATTCCTCCCTTTATACTCTTCCCGATCTAATTCATCATTGACTTCACTTAAGCTAGGCGCTTTTCCTCCTAAGGTGAGTAATTAATTAATTAAGTCCCCCCCCTTAACACCTTTTCGTTCTATTTCTCTGTTGACTTAGGCTTAAGTGACATTTCCTATGTTTTTGGCTTAATTCATCGTTTAGCCATCAATTCTCCCTTATTTCTCCTCTCGTTCCTTGCTTGTGCCAGACTATAGTCTACGGGAACAAATAGACTACTAAGTCACTCCCTGCTTGCCTACTCTTGGGAACGGGACATCACAAGGATACTGCTATTTTTGGTGAAGTGTTTTTCTGATTTTGGACAAGCTGTTCTCAATATTTTTAAAGGCATCTCAAATTTGTAAATTGAAGGCACCAAAAGCAGAAGCATAAAAGAGGGGAGACAAATGAGATCATTGGTGCACCTTCAGTCGCTCTCCTGAGGTCTTCTTCTTTCATTCCTTCAACCTTCAACGATCCATTGGTGCACCTTCAGTCCCTCTCCTGAGGTCTTCTTCTTTCATTCCTTCAATCTTCAACGATCCACCTCCACTTTCTTCCTTTCATTTTCCAAATCCTTGAGCTATGTTCAAGCTTCCTTGTTGGTCATATCTCCTGCGTATTGCTTCAACAGATTGTATCTTTGATTGTTATGTGGGGATAAGGGTTCCAAGTCAAGGTTCTAAAATCCTTTTAGGTCCTTTGGTATGGTGTGATATCAATTTGAAATTATTTAGACTTTTGTACTTGTGATAACTCTGATTAATTAAGAAGGAATCATCTTCTTTTGGTGGCCAATTGAGAAATCTTGATTGTTTGAGAATTCTTTCGTTTTGATTGCTCTCATTGGTTGATGATTCTGATCTGAAATTCTTTTGTAAGCAAGATTTACTTGCCTCACTGATATTCTTCTTTTTTTCTTCTGATTTCATACCCAATGGATCAAGGCACCAATCACTTACAAAAATAAGACCGAAATTCCCAAACTTTTTGGTTACATGTTATATTCATTGTTTCAGAGCACTAATCACAGATCTGCAGACATGAATTACATATCTGAATTTTTTTCTTGCTGTTTTGCAGTTCAAACACAGATTTTGAGACATTCATCTCAGATCAACAAGAATGTCTTCGCAGATCTGAAGGTCTTTGTTGCTGATTTCGAAGGATATACTTCAAATCTCATAGGGATACCTGCTAGAATTGGTAAGCAATGATTCTGAAGTGAGAGGTACACTGTTGGTGACAGAAATAATGTTCTTAAACTGTTCATTCGAAACCTCTTGAGGCTGATTTCTTAAGGGACAATTTCGAGTGATAACAGTTTTTGGCTGTTGGATTTTTGAGCACACAAGAAGATGGGAGAAGGTTAGAAATGGACTCATGTAGAATATATCATTTTATTATCATTGAGTCAATGGATACAATGGGGTTAATCCCTTTTTATTTACTACTCAGGTAGCTGCAATAGCTTATTGACCTAACTTCTATAGTATATACTAACTATAATGACTTAATGTCATTTATTAAAGTCATTATTACATTATACATTATAATATATGACCATGTCATTGATTGTTAGTTATCTAACATCCCCCTTAACACAATACAATTTTTTAATCCTCTCTCAATACAAAATCCATAGGTTGACTCAATAACTAAGAATGATTATGAAATTTTAAGGAAATCCCTATAGTTTTCAGCTGTGCAACACTTGTCCAATTCTGAGATTTTGTAGGTGCTCAGTTTGATTTGCATCACCCACTCTTTGATGGTAGATATCCAATTAATTCTCCTAGGCAATCTCCTACTCTCAGACTGCCATTGCCCTCTTTTGCTACGAAGGTAGATTACAATTGAACTCCCCTAGCCAACCAATTGACTAAGTATCCTTACTAAGTTCCCTTCATCTGGAGTTCAAGCTGCAAAGCTGTGGCTTAAAACAAGTTAGTCACCAAATTTATCTCTGTCCTCTTTGTTATTAGAATCTTCATCTCTTGAATGTGGAGTCATATTAATTGTCTTTGGGAGTAAACTGGGAATGTTTCTTACAGTTGTTCTGGAATAATTTTCTGTTCTTAATTTTCCAGATCAAAATTTGCAATATGCGTTATTTAAATTTCCCTTGATGTTGGGTTTCCTTTGACATTTGTGAGCCAGAAATTTTGACTAGTGCATAAACTTTATCGAAAGTAATTTTTTTGTGTTTGGAACTGAGAAAAATGAAACAATTTCTAGAGATCTGCCTTGAGTTTTTTTTCCTCCATGAATAAAATCCTTTGTCTATGATTGTTTATATTTGCTTCAAAGAAAAACACAGAAATTTTGAAAATCACACAGAAGTCCAGAATTTAAAAGATGCCTCTGTTCTGTGTTTACAACTTTTCCTCTTCACAAAAATATTAGTTTGGCTTATGCTGGTTCTTACATCCTTGTTGTGAGCATTCTTCCCAGTTGTGGCTTTGAAGGCTCTGCATTTCTTGTAGGTGTGTTGTTCAACCATGTGGTCTGTACGGTTTTTTTACAATCTTGGTCACATTACATTATTCACTTGATCCACAAATCGGTCTCTAGTACAGATCCCAACAACTACAGGATGATCATGGTTGAGCACACATTTTCCAAACTCTATGCTACAGTCCTCCATTTGAAGTTCTCTGGGGAACTTGAGAGGAGGCAACTTAGAGCTAGAGGACAGGCTGGATTCCAACCTGAGCACTAGACTATCAATAACATCCTCAAACTTGTTGATGTTTTGGTAGCTGTGGGAGGATCTTTCCCTCCTAGATGACCTTTCTTAGATGCAAAGAAGATTCCGGAAGCGAGAGATCCATTGAACAGATATTGAAATAGCCTAGAAGAGAAGTCGGCCGAGAAGAATAAAGTAAGAATGAAAAGACCCTTGTCCAGAGAAGAAGTCGGCCCAGTCTAGTGGCTAGAAAGACTATAAATAGAGGATGTCTTGGCTCATTTGTTTACTCACTCACACTCTCCCAGCTACACAGAAGCAAGGTGCAAGTTTGGAGGAGGTGACATAGTAGCTGCCACTGCACAATTTATTCTTGTTCAGTCTTTTGGTATCTCTCTCTTGTGTGCTACTCCTTGAGGAGGTGCGGCACCTTTGTATGTTGCTGTTGTTGTAGTTGTGGTGGTATTTCTGGTTGAGCTATCACTTGTGCTAGGGTTTATCTGATTGGACTTGCTTTGTGAACGAAATCTATTTAAGTAAAGGTTGGTGTGCTCGGGTGTGGCATATATGAATGCCTATGGTTGGGTGACAATGATGTGACATTGTCTATGGTTAAACGAGCATACCAAAAAGTTCAACATGGTATCAGAGCTGGTTACCTTCAGAATAGTTTGACCACTGGAAGGAAGATCGCTACATCGGCACCTTGCAGCTACAGTACTTTGACAAGCTCTTTGAGCACTATCCCAAGGATGTTGGGGATAAATATTTCACAGAGCAGTGCGCCCTACCCAAGTGCACCCCCTGAAATCCTAATCGTGCCAGTTGCAATGAAAGTTTCAATGAAGTATTGGACAAAGTTTTGGTTGTCCTAGTGCACCTTACCCTAGCGCATCTCTGGCTATCTTCAGATTGCAAGTTGGAGCACTTTGAAGTTTTAGGAATTGTCGTTGCCTTTTGCTGTTTGTCGCTGCTGGTGGAGGTCTGTACTTGTATAAGTCTAAACTGTATCACTATCTTGAGGGTGTTTGTAGGAGAAGGGATCTTTTGTCCAAGCACACGATCGGGAAACTATAGAAGACAACCTAGGTGGGAACAACAACAACTAAACTCAAGGTTTGCATATCAGGTTTGCCATTCCTTATATTGCTGCAGTTTAAGTATGTGTTGTAACTAGAGTAGCAATCTTTAGAATTCTATTATTTCCGTTGTTATTGCTAGCTTAGTAACACTTGATTATTGTTGGTACAACTACCATTAATAATGCACTTGTTTACAAGATAAATTAATCGCCTCTAGGAGATGTTCTTGGTTGACCTTGTTCTGGGCAGGTTATCTTGTAAAACTCCATGGAGGTTACCATGGAGATATCGTTGTTCTTGTTTCTTGTTCCGGGCAGGTCACAGGTAATAGCTCTGAGAGGAAGCTATAATGACAGTTGCAAGAAGCAACCATTTAGATGGTCTCTAGTTAAGACATGGAGCAGTTTATCCAGACATAAAGTTGTGCACATCCATGTAATGAGGAGAGAAGGACGAAGTTAGAACCTTTTGGCAAGAAGAATACCTTTGCAGACACAAACTATCTCATATGGAGATCGATTCAGTTGATCACTCTTCAGTGCACCAGGAAGAGTTAGTAAAGCCAGAAAGGCCTACCCATAATCATTATAGTAACCAGGAAGAGACCAACATGGTCCCGTGATACTTTGCAGGATGCAAAGGGGGATATAGATATATGGCATTGATGAGCCATATCATGAGAAGCAGTAGGTGGCTCCACCAATGGTGAGGTAGGAGGCCCCACCAAGTACCAGCTCAGAAGGAACTAGAGTTCAGAGGGAGTCAACCCTCAAGATCCAGTAGGGAGGAGTAGCCTCCCTAGGATAGTTCATAGGAGCATGCGGACTCAGAGTGAGCCTGATCTCAAAGAGAGTCAGTTGTTTAGAGACTTTCATTCATAACGTATTCCTCAGATTCAGATGGGAGAGATAGGTGTCTTCCAGGACTGACAGACATGAAACTAGATCGAAGCTTCATAGGCTTCGAGTAGATATGAGACCTCCTAGGAGGATTCCTTTGTTTCAGTGATAAAGGAGAAAGCCAGTTAGAAGGACTGAGATATGGATTCTTTCCTTGGTTTCGAAACCAGAAGTGAAGTTAGTGGTGACTTCCAAGTTGATCTACATAATCAAGCATGTTGCAGATGGCAGTATAGAGATGCACAAAGCTTGATTTGTGGCCCGAGGATTCTCCCAGCAAAAGGGAGAAGATTATGACGAGACACTTGCTCTAGTAGCCAGAAGAAGTGTACATAGAGCAACCACAAGATACATGAGGAGTCTCATGTCTGAAGATTAAAGAAGGCTTTGTATGAGCCTAAGCAGGCACCCAGGACATGATATGTGAGATTAGACGGTTATTTGATCAGCTCGGGGATGGTTTCCCATTGATCCTACATGTGGATGACCTGTTTCTGATAGGAGATGAGAAGTTCATAGTTGGGTGCACGAGGGAGCTCCTTTCAGAGTTCGAGATGAAGGATCTAGGTTTGATGCATTACTTCTTGGGATTGGAAGTGTGGTAGAGATCAGATTAGATTTTCCTTAGCCAAGGAAAATATATTGTTGAGATTCTACAGAGATTCGGGGTGATGGATTGCAAGTCCATGACCACATCCATGACGATAAATATGAAGCTCTTGAGTGACAAATCTTCAAATTTGGCGAATCCCACGATGTACAGACAATTGATTGGATCCTTGATGTACCTGGTTAACACCAGGCTAGACATATGCATTGTAGTGAATGTTGAGATTTGTACCTTGGGAGGTGTTCCCCATGTGTTTTTGTCCTCCTTAGCACA
>CBVK0103536875.1:0-10026 GCA_900067695.1 Picea abies
CATGGCATGTAAATTAGGTTGGTTTTTTAATTAAAATACAAAATTACATTTTTTTTTTTTTAATTTAGATTCTTGGGAGAAAAATATAAATTGGAAATGACTAAATTGGGTTAAAAATAAGATAAATAAAGCATACCTGGACACAGTGTAAAGATCCTCCCTTTGTTTCTCCTCTCTAGCTCCTCTCTATTTTCTAAATGAGAGTAAAAACGTGAGCACAATTTGTGCACAATGAGGACAAATCACACTCGTGGCCCTTTAAAAATGTTTAACAGTAGAAACATACACATACTCTTAGGAACACATGCACGTTCCTACCAATAAACCTACGTGGAAATCCTCCTGGGGGTTCAGCCACTTCCAAACCTATAGGTTTAGGAACACGTGTGCATTCCTAAGAACACACACACGTTCCAACAAGTGCGCGTTCCTGCTGACCCACATGCCACTTTTTCGGCCACGAACTTCGTGCACTCACCCAAAAAATATTTCAGTATTTCACATTATATAAAAAGAGTCAAATACATCTATTCTTGGTAGAGGCCTTCTTTAAGAGGAAACCAAAGCCTCTATGAGTGTGCTACTATCATAATTAGTCATATTTTTCAGATTATACTTCCTTAATAAAGGTTTATATCCAAAAATAATGACACCATAACCACTCCTATGCATCTATAACAATAAAATAAAACCAGACATAATAGATCTAACTAGTATTAAGTAAAGGAGGAGGTGGACTCTCCTCCACAACCAATTCCAAAATCACATATTTTTCACCTTCCTACTCATGTGCAATCCCAAATGGCTGAGGGCCATCGTTAATTTCTATTGGGTGGGATTGTGTACCCAGAAAACCAATCGAGTCCTTCATCTTCTGCTTTCCCTTTTTCTCTTCATCCACTAGAGTGACTATGATACTGATGCCAAAGATAGTCTTGCACACTACCTTGAATTTTACTTAAAAAAACAGATGGTGTGTAGGATGCCTTGCTGCTCATCCTACTTCTTCTCTATGGACTAGGCGATCATGACCTTCACCATCCAGTACACTTCAACAATATGGAAGTATTTGGTCTCCTTGGTTCCAGAGTAACTTGGGTCTAACACCCAACATTCCACCTCCTCCACAAACTAAACATCTAATATCCTCTGCCTTTTGTCCCTAAATTCATCCTCCAACTCCTCAACCCAGGCTTTCCTAAAGTTAGAGCAATTCTCCACGAACAAGCACTTTGCCTCTTTGGATTTCTTTTTTTCCCTAGACACTATTGGTGATTTCTGAGTCGAGGGCACTTTCCTCATGGTTCCTGCACCTGATATCCTGCCCCCTCACCCCCTTAGACCATACCTCTCCAACATCTTGACCTAGTCACTCACACTTCCATTTGACAATGGACGACCCTGTAATATACCCACCAATTCTCCAAGTAATGGATAGAGAAACAGTCTAAGCCTATAAGGCTCCAACAAAAAAATGGATCTACTCCCACAAAGACACCCCAAATTATCAATCACCCATAGTATCTCATAGACATTCACATATCCAAGTGGACAAACCACACAACCCTTGACCACACTCCATAAAAAACACAAAGCATCAACAAGAAAAAATGTGTAGGACTGGATGGAAGCCAAGAGTCAAGACCTGGGAGTTCCTGTTACGAAGAAAATATATCTATGGCTAGGGGAAAACCACAACAGATAGAACAACACCCATAAATAAACTCTAATATCAAGTATACTGAATAAATTAAATTCTAGCAAGAGAAGGCTAGAATCCTACCACGTCCAGACATTCGAAGAAGACAACTGTTGAGCATGCAACCCAAAGATTTATACCTTCTACTTGTCTTAAACAACCAAGATACACAAGCATGTGGTGATGATATATAATGTTAACATATAAATTATCATAATCCATTAACATACATGAAAAATATGCCCATGGAAAGTAATACAAATATTTGCAAGATATCAATTGGACAAGAAAAGAGCATTTTTATTAATGTAATCAATATAAGTATATAGGTGACAAAATTATGTAATGACACATATTGGAACTAAGAAACTAAGTCCCTCTAGTTGGGCCTCCACCACTTCAATCATCCACAAAGGCAAGCTAACAAGTAGGAGTGAATGAAGTTCTCCATTACAATATAGGAAGAGCTTGGGGGATGAACACAAGAAGTTCATAGTTTCAAGGACAAAGGGATGCAGACTCAATTGAGGTGAAATTTATCTAGAGTATATTTTCTCTTAATGATGTGTTTAATGTCTTCAAGGCTTGGATATATGTCAATTTATAGCCTCCAAATGGATTTGAAGGGTCGAGTCGGTGTGTTTCCAGTATATGGAAGGTCAAGGATCACAGATCTCATGACATGGCATGGAAACCCAACACAAATTTTTTTTTTTGAGTGCCAAACCCAATGTATGTGGGATGTAGTGGAGCAAATCACGTATGTACATGTGATGCATAATTGGGAGGTCGCGTACATGTAAACAATTGAGTGTTTTAGCTATGGAGTGAATATAAAAGGGGGAGATTAGGTTTGCAGAGGGAAATGGAAGTCCATTAGAGAAACATGCATGGAGTGTGGAAAATTTTTCTATAACAGATGCCCCCTAATGTGTGAGGTTAGAGGAGTATCTGCGATGGCCAAAATAAATTACAATTCCCAGAAGTGGAGTAATGAAGACTCAGCTAGAAGTACTAGTTACTGATGAGAATATACAATCTATACTGACTTTGTACACATGGATGACAATCTGAATTACATTGTAGATCCATGTGGATATATATTCAATAGAGGTTTGTGGCCATGAATAGGCAATACGAAGTGGACATATGCCATAGGCTATCATAGTCATGAACAAGACACAGTGGAGTCCAATCTCAAAATCAACTGAATATATCTATATACAATGGAGTGTAATTTAATCTTTCATGATCATTGAATTCATATAGGTACTGGTCCAATGAAAGACAACAATCGATATGGGGTGTTGCTACTATAAGCTGGAGGTCTTCTACACTATCTTCCAAAGGTGCAAGTATACATTATGTGAATAGAGGAGTTGAAGTCCAACACAATGAGACTTCGTTTGATTACCGGTCATTAACAAACATGAGACAACCCAACGATAATGAAATTAGGTTTCAAGGCATCGAGTACATTCAAAAAGTGTGAATAAGGGTGCTGAGTTTGAACACTTGAAGAATCCATCGATCATGAGACATTGATGTATTCCCAATTGAATAACAACCAATAATGAAGACTGTTGACAAAGGTGAGGAAACCACCAATAGGGCTAATGGAATCCAAGACATTGCATGGTTCCCAATGTGTGAATATATTTCTTTCCATTGATCACATGTGAAACCCCCCAGTTAATGACCAATGAGGAGATGGCATTTGTTGGGTTCAAGGTTACCTACCAATAATCAAATTAGGCCTAGGGTGCAAGGTAGGAAAACAACTTCATGTGATTATGAGATACATTAAGGGTATGGCCGACATGAAAAGTCAAGGGTTCTGAAGAATCGCTGACATAGTTTGATAATTCCTTTGAACAAGATCATGAGACATATGGATAACTCAGGCATCATATACTTAGCAATGATCATTGACAAAAGTTTGCGAAACATGAGGCATCAACAAAATATCCATAGGGACTGGAAGAATAACCAGACAAAGGAGTAAACTCTAAGTAACGAGCTACTCTTCCCAAGGTCATGATAAACCCAAACCTTGGATGAAAAAGGACTCAAGAGTTTTTTCTCTGTTCAAAGGTGACATGAATGCTACCGATAGGAGATAACATTCTTTTCCCACCCATATTTTTTTGGGTTTTTTCATAGTAAAAGAAGTGTTATGATATAGGAGAGGAAACAAGTGTCGTGAGTAAGAAAATAGTTCCAAGCAGTGGAACATACCTATGCTCAATGTAGGGAAGTGCATGCGAGGCATGGACACTCGAGGAAATGTTTCCTCTATGGGTAATGGGATGTCAAGATGCAAAGGATATATAAAAGGCATTGCTTGGCTAGTGATGATAATTTTTGGGGAAAGAGACCTGTAATGAGAAAGAAAGAGCTGAAATTATGCTCAACAATGCAAGTAGGATAATGGGATGCAATTACAACTTAACTAAAAAATGTCCTTTTTGTAGATTTTAGTCCCCTAGGCACAAAAAAGTATAAAATAATATCCAGGAGAACTCTTTTGGAAAATGGTGACCAGAGTATTCCTTTTTCATAAGTATTATACTTGGTCTAGAAAAGGATTAAACTTATACCAAATAGATGTCATTTCAAAACCATTTAACGAGTGTGAAAGAGACAAGTTCACTCGACAATCTTTTCATTTTTTGGAGTATGAAAAGAGATTAACTAAGACTCTAGGATATTGTTCTAAGTAACATATAATGGAGGAGTCCAAGGATCCCATGCAAAAATTCTGCTAAAATCCAACAACTCACTGGTAGCTGACACAAGCTTGGGAGAACCCAAATCTTGCCAAGCTGAGGAGGATACAATACTTGTAGAGGATCATTCATCTACAATACATCGACGAATTCCCATTATCTGGAAAGGTGCAGAAGAAGGAAGATGAGGCTCTACAAGATCATTCCAATCAAAGGAAACCATCCCAAGAATTGGAGGGAGAATACTCGAAGAGAGTGGAATACTCCCTTGTTCAGAAGGTACATAACTAGAAATTCTAGGGACATGGTCGAAAGACGCATCACCCCCCAAAAGAAGAGTGGGATTGGTCGAAGATTTCATCGACAATGTCACTTCCTTAGACTTGTTACTCTCCAAGAGAAGAGTGTGATCAACAAAAGATTGCATCGACATGACCACTTCTTCAAACATTGGTTGAATAGGATGTGAGACAACATGGTCAAGAGATGCATCATTTCCCCAAAAAGGAGTGGTGTCGGCTGAAGATTGCATCGACACGACTGATGGTTGAAAAGGATGCGAGACAACATGCTCAAGAGATGAATCACTCCCCAAAAAAGGAGTGGTGTTGTTCGAAGATTACATCTGCATGACCACTAGTTGAATAATATGCAAGACAACATGGTCAAGAGATGCATCACTCCCCCAAAAAGAAGTGGTGTCAGCTGGAGATTGCATCGACACGACCACTGGTTAAACAAGATGTGAGACAACATGGTCAAGAGATGCATCACTACCCAAAAGAGGACTGGTGTTGGACGAATATTGCATCAGCACGACCGTTGTATCAACCAAAGAAGGATTAGATTGTTGGAAAACCAAATATTGCTCATAACTCGAAGGGCCACTAGACAAGGACCACGCTTCTCATACCACCACAATAGCAGGGCACAAGGGAGTTAGGTGATCTCCTTTGAAAAGTCTACAAAGGAAATTGGGATTATGTCCTATACGTCTAGGATTCTCAATCATATCAATACCCCCAACATGACTTGTTGTGGTTGGTGACATGCTCCCAACATGACTTGTAAAGGCTAGTAGCTAATCTCCAACATGACTTGCAGAGGTTGGTGATGTTTTTCTAGTGTGACTAACAATGAATATAGTTGTGCTCCCAACATGACATGCAACGACTGGTTTCTTTTCCCCAGCATGACTTGCAGAGGCTGGTGATAGGTCTACACATGACTAACATAGGTTGGTTTCAGGTCCCCAACATGACTTGCAGAGGTTGGTGCTTAATGCCAATATGACTCACAGTGACTGGACTTGTGCTTCCAGCATGACTTGTAGTGGTTGGTTGTGGCATCGGATACCAAGGTCCCAGGAAAGACTGGTTTTGAGAGATCACATGCCAAGCAAGGTTTTGGTATACACCATGTCCCTACCTGGTAGGATAGTATGCTTCTCCAAACTGATTCATAAAGGGTTGTAAGGGCATCATCACCGAGGAAGCCGCTTCTGAGGAGAAAGCAACATGATAAGGGTTACTCATGTGAGGATATATGTTTCCCTCAGATGAAGGAACTCTATGTAGGGGGTTTCCCATACTACAACATTGAATCTCCCTGGATGAAACACCAGAGGACAAAGGGAGGTTCTCCATAAGAAAAGTGTTCATGGGAACCGACATAGCAAAAGAAGGATAGATGGATGAGATGTAAGAACTAGAAGGAATGCCCATTTGAGCACTTGCTCCTGGAAAAGTGAAGTTAGGATTGGGTCTAGTGGAAGGAGGGTTCCAACCTCCTTCTTAGGAGCTAGTTGAGGGATATGACCCCGACTAAACGAAAAAGGAGAATAAGGAGGCATCATGCCCCCAGACCCAAAATTAGGATTCACATAAGACGATGAAACAAAGGATGACAAGTGATACGTCATGCCAGACATACCAAAAGATAAAGGATTAGAGGCCCAAGGAGTTAGATGATTACTATGATTCGACTTACCACTATGAAATACAAAAGGATTCATCCTCATGTACTGAGAAAAGACCATGGGTTGGGTAGTGCTAACTGAGGGATTCATAGGGGCTCCACCAACCATATCAATCAAAACTCATGACACAATAAAAAATCCTAAGGCTAACCAATAATCAATGAGCACACTCCTAAATAAAGCTAAAATCCAATGCACACAAAATAATCAATGAGCACACTCCTAAATAAAGCTAAAATCCAATGCACACAAACATGATATGATGGCTGAAAGGGACCTCCCAAACTAAAGTAGGTATGCCTCACCCAAGAGGGGCCTGAGACTCCGCAAAAATAGAGTGGAGGTATCAGAACCGGTTATAAGGACCCACGTAGGCTTCACAACACAGTTGGTCAGATTCCCTCGGAGAGGAAATCCTTCATAAATTTCGTATGATGTTCGATCCCTATCTAACTCAGGGCACCTGCAGAATAACCCCTGCAAGAAACCAATGTGGCTACTTAGGTTAAGAAACTAGAGTAACCATGATATAACCAATGCTTAGGCGAGAACTCGCAAGTCTGGTCTAGTGTATGGGCAAGGTAGAAAAGCCTGAAATCTTGAAAGCACCACCTCTCAAGGAGGTAAATTCACTAGAAAGACTCCCAAATACGAGTAGAACCTCTAAAATATCTCTGAATCTAGGAAGGTATTAGAGAGCTATCTCTGCAACCAACTTTTCCCAACTTTGTGCTTAAGTCTAGTGTAAACATAGCCTCTCGAGGACACCAATTGTATAATGGGTTTCACCACTCGCTGTTAAGACACATACCTTCAATTTTATAGCCTTGGAGAATTTTACTCACAAAATCCTATTCCAAGGCCCTAGGTCTAATACTTGTTTGTGTACCCTGAAAAATAAAATCATTTCTAATCAATTTTAATTATTCAGTGTTAATTTTAATGTCTTCTTCTTACTCAAGAGGTGTGATCGTGAAACTAATGGTATGACGACTCAACATAAAAGAAGAAAATATAAAAACACTGCTAAGTACTAGTCTTTATTTTCAATGAGATGACATGCTTCTAAATGATGTTATATGAAATAAATCTCTACAATTTCAATGAAGTGCAATCTTTCCTAATATGCCAAAACTAATGTAAAGTAGCCAAAAGTGCAAATGCCATAAGTAAAATTGAAGAATTTTTTTTTTTTGTATTTTCGATATAATGAAAAGAAAATGCAAGGACTGAATAACAACCTCACAAGCAGATCCTACTACAAGCAAAAGGAGACAAGCCAAGCAGGATACCAAGAAGTAACTACCCAGACTAGTGTGCAAGGACAACAAATGAGAAAAATGAAAAGAAAGGAGTTCACCCAAATGATTCACCAATAAAGTGGCTTCCTATCACTCTATAGGCACTTAACAGTCAGAATAGGGACCCAAGAAGTCTCAGCAACCAACAAAACTAACCCATGAGTCACTAAACTTAGCCAACAAGACTAAAGAGATAGTGTACACGACTGTTCAGAAAACAACTCACGTATGTACGTGCCCTAAAGGAAGACAACTCACGTATGTACGCACCCTCAAGGAAGATAGCTCACGTATGTACATGCCCTAAAGGAAGATAGTTCATGTATGTCAAAGAAGACACTGCCTGGGCAAGGGTTAAGCCAAGAAACTCAGATATAATGCAAAATATAGGCTGTCAAGCAACAGGCGACAAAAAAACTCAGGCAAACAGAGAGAAAATAAAAGAGAAAAACACCCAATACCCCCAAAAATAGATCTCCCCAGTGGAGTCACCAATTCTGTTACGAGGAAAATCTCTCTATGACTAGGGGCAAACCACAACAGACGGAACAACACCTAGAAATCAACTCTAATCTCAAGTATGTTATATAAATGAAATGCTAACAAGAAATCAACTCTAATCTCAAGTATGTTATATAAATGAAATGCTAACAAGAAAAGACTAGAAGCCTACCTCATTCAAACGTCCAAAAAAAACCATCGTTGAGCACACGACCCTTTGATACACAACCCTTGTGGAGTGTGGCAAAATCTGTTATAACAATTTCATTTTCAATAATCTTTCTCTCCATTTCAACATCCTCGAATACACCATGAGAGATTTAGTTTATCTTCTTTATTAACTCCACTAACATTTTTCCCCACTAACATTTTGAAATTGAACTCTATTTTTGACATAATTATCTTCGTATTGAGAGCTACCATCATGGTGATCTAACCTACACTCATATGAACTAGGGTGTACATCTATGGCCTCATCTAAATCTTTCTTCGTGGTTGACTTAAGTCGTTTCAAAAACTTTGCATCGCCACTTTGTTGAGGCGCATTCCTAGAAAGTTTAAAAACCTATATTGTTTCACACATTTCTTCAATGTGTTGTGATAAAGTATATATGAATATATTAAGGAAGAGTAAACAAGGCTTTAATATATATTGTTTCATGTGATGTGATAAAGTGTATTTAAATATCTTAAAGAAGTTTGAATATAAGTTTTGGGTTTTAAAAGAGTATATATATATATATATATATAAGTGTTCCTAAAAACATTGTGTAAAAGTTTTTATACGATGTTTTAGTAACACATATATATATATATATATATATATATATATATATATATATATATTTTGTATTTTCGATATAATGAAAAGAAAATGCAAGGACTAAATAACAACCTCATAGGAAGATCCTACTGCAATAAAAATGATACAAGCCAAGTAGGATACCAATAAGTAACTAACCAGACCAGTGTGTAAGGACAACAAATGAGAAAAATGACAAGAAAGGAGTTCTCCCAAAAGATTCACCAATAAAACAACTTCCTATCACTTTGTAGGAACTTAACAGTCAGAAAATGGACCCAAGAAGTCTCAACAACCAACATAACTCACCCAACAAATACTAAACTCAGTAAAAAAGACCAAGAAAATAGTGTACACAACTGTTCAGAGAACAACTCCCGTATGTACATGCCCTAAAGGAAGATAGCCCGCGTATGTACGCACCCTGTCAAGAGACAACCCACATATGTCAAGGAAGACACTTCCTGGGCAAGGGTTAAGCCAATAAACTCATATATAATGCTGAATATAGACTGTCAATCAACATACGATAGAGAAACTCAGGAAAACATAAAGAAACTCAAGGAGAAAAACACCCAATACCCCAAAAGGATATGTCCCCAGTGGAGTCGCCGATTCTGTTATGAGGAAAATATCTCTATGAATAGAGGAAAACCATAACATACAGAATGACACCCATAAATAAACTATAATCTCAAGTATACTGTATAAATGAAATGCAAACAAGAGAAGTCTAGAAGCCTACCTCGTCCAGACATTCAAAGAAGACCACCGTTGAGCACACAACCAAAGCTTTATACATGCAATTTGTCTTCAACAACCAAGATACACAAGCATGTGGTGATGATATATAATTTTAGCATATAAATTATCATAATCCATTAAAATACATGACAAATATGCCCATGGAAAGATATACAAATATTTGCAAGATATGAATTGGATTAAAAAACAATATTTCTATTAATGTAATCAACAAAAGTACATAGGTGACAAACTTTTGTAACGACACATAT
>CBVK0103536876.1:0-10966 GCA_900067695.1 Picea abies
AAACTAAGTCCCTCCAGCTGGGCCTCCACCACTTCAATCCTCCATAAAGGAAAGCTCACAAGTAGGAGTCAATGAAGTTCTCCATTACAAGATAGGAAGAGCTTGGGGGCTGAACACAAGAAGTTCAGACTTTCAAGGAGAAAGAGATGCAGACTCAATTGAGGTGAAATTTCTCCAGAGTATTTTTTCTCTCAATGATGTGTTGAATGTCTTCAAAGGCTTGGATATAGATCGATTTATAGCCTCCAAATGGAATTGAAGTTCGATTTAGAGCGTTTCCAGTATATGGAAGGTCAAGGATCACATGACATGGAAACCCGACAAAAATTTTATTTTTTGAGTGCCAAACTCAATGTACCTGGGTTGTAGTGGAGCAACCCACGTATGTACATGTGATGCATAATTTGGAGGTCGCATACATGTAAAAAAAATGAATGTTTTAGCTCTAGAGTGCACAAAAAAGGGGGAGATGAAGTCTGCAGAGGGAAATGGAAGGCCATCAGAGCAAGATTCATGGAGTGTGGAAAAAATTGCTATAACAGTGCCCCAAACACCTCAACAACCTGCCTCCATAATTCTTGACAAATAACCACCAAATTCTTGCTACAAACCAATCTATCAGTGCATACCACTGCATCTGATATAACTAGGCTCCACTTGCTTCCATTATGTTATCTCCAATGTCCTTCATCATAACACTAGAACCCCCTCAATATAATGCACTAAATTATAATGGTTCGTCCCTCCATTCGACCTTCATTTTGTGGTAGTTCATGTACTTCTCTGTATCTTCGCCAACCATAAACATCATCCTTGCAATGAATGGGAAACCTTTTTCCCCCGCCACCCGTTGACATTATCGCCGTGGTTCTCTCTCCTTGCATGGTGGTGTTGGAAGGACACAACTTAGTTGTCTTCTCCCCACCAGTTATCACGGGGAAATTTTAAATATATTAATTAAAAATAATTATTTTATTAATTATATTATAATTAATTATATATTTAATGTTAAAGCATTATTAGAAACATTTAAAATTTAAAATTATTCAAAACTATAAATAAATTCATGAAGAAAAAATAATTTAAACTAATTAATATTTGTTGGAAACCTAATCTTTTAAGATTATGGTATTATTCACTTTAAGAAATGTAAAACATCCAGTAATAATGTCTCATGTAACGGTCATTAAGAATAGAAGAAACCTTAGAAGATGAATCTAAAGGTCATCCAAAATGTATTTATATATATGTATCATATCTATGAATAAAATTCAATTCATGCTTATCTATATCTATATCTATGAATAAAATTCAATTCATGCTTATCTTTATTTGCATAGTCCAACAGTGGCATAAGAGCTTATAGTTTTTAGGCATGATTCAATAGACCCGTCTTTCCTTGTTTATTCCCTTAGGAATTTTGTGTGCAAATACATCTCTGCCTGTCCCGGGCGCACACTTTAGTCTTAGATTTGTAGAACTATCCCTCTGATCATCTGCAACTTTGGAATGAATCTGTTAGCCTGCCATTCTGTATTAATCTCTACCTTAATCTTCCTTCTGAGCCTGCATCTCTACATAGGTGTTAGGGCATAATTCTAGGGTTTTTTACCTAGCCTACATCTCTGTAAGACCCGTTTTCATTCTTCTCTATGTTGTACGTGCATGTTAGGGTTTTTGGTAATCGAATGAAATACAAAATGGTTCTTGAGGACTACCCGTCACATCTCCTCTATCCGCTACCATTCCTCCCGTGAGCTAGAACCTTGCTTGCACACTTCTCCTTTGCATATCTAGTCCCCAAGAAGCCGAGATTAAAAAATTATACCCGTGTTCCCACCTCAACTATGAGAATTTTGTTCTCGGATGTTCAATCCATACACATAGATTCATGTCAGAACTTCTCGTTCCTGACGTTTGGGTTGCTAGTATTCATTAGCATGCTTTTAGACCGTCCCTTTCTAACGTTCAAGAAATTGATGACTGAGATAATGTGTCTGTTTCCATACTTTTCATTTTCATTGGATGGCTAGATTTGATAATGGTAATCAGAAATTATCCATTTTCTTTCCCAATCGTTGGCATTTCTCTTATTCTCCTTCCCACTAAAGTCTACAATATGAAAAAGAATTCCGAATGGAGCCTGGTATGAGGTTACTTTAAATTATTGGAGTTGCATAGGTCGTGCTCTCCCTCTAGGAGGACGTATGCAGATGTACGACGTGGGTTCGAGTTGTACGTATTGCTGTTGGGTACCTTGCTACGACTCAACGTATTGTTGCAACAAATTGAATGTGCAACGGTTCATTAGAATTGATCTCCAGTGTTTGTTGAGGGTTTGTAACAAATAAACAAAGAATTTGATCCTACATTAAATGGTATAAGTGGTGATTAATTAGTTCCCTTAAGGTGGCATCCACGAAATTGATGGAAGACATTTTTAAAGCCCACACATTTGATTTGAGGTGTTAAAATATCTCTTTGACACTCGAGTAACTTAAGGAGGAGGAGATTTGGTTGGAATGATGCAACAATTAAGAGACANNNGTAACTTAAGGAGGAGGAGATTTGGTTGGAATGATGCAACAATTAAGAGACATATAACGAGTGAAAAATAAGAACTGTTCTTTGAATGATTGGGCGACTAGGTTGGTAATGGTTAGCTCCGCCACTGGGTCATTGATTAGTGAAATATTAACTCATTTTGAGTGAGAAATTGCTCCATGATCTTTCAGTCATTAAAGGTTTTTAATTGCTACATGATAAAATAATTGTTTGGACTCTATGGTTTCCAATTATCATTGCCATTGTTAGTCATTGGATATGTGCAGGCTACATTGAGCAAGGACCTTCAACTTTAGGAGAAGAAGAAATATCCTTGTGCAAAGAAAAATAATAGAGCCCTGGATTGTTAGTCATTGGATATGTGCAGGCTACATTGAGCAAGGACCTTCAACTTTAGGAGAAGAAGAAATATCCTTGTGCAAAGAAAAATAATAGAGCCCTGGTTTCATCTCCAGAAGAAAGAGAACTCTCTGCAAGCCAAAGATAGAGCTTGAGATAGAGAAGAACTATAATTCCTCAAAGGTATATGTGTTGGTAAAGCGAGTAGGCTGTGAGCCCCTCAATTACTTGTGTTTTATGTAAACAAAGCAAGTGAATTTTCGGTAGAATCTAACACCCTTCGTTTGTTGTTTTCTTTTTTTGAGTCTAATTGTTAAAGGGTGGAGTTGCAAGAAACCCTTCAAGGTATGAGCTATGGTTCGAATTGATGAACTATTAGAGTTACTTAACACTCTAATACTCTTTTCTATGGAAAATATAGTCACAATTGACATAGCAATTTTCACTGATGTTCTAACTTGTTTACAAGATTCATAGGACAAAATCGAATTTCTTCAACTTGAATCAAAACTCCAAGAAGAAGAAATACAACAAAAGAATCTTCAATATTCTGAACAAATCCTTGTTTAGAACAACCTTCTTTTTGAAGAAGAAGATGATGCTGATTCAAACCAATAGCCAGTGCACGAGCAACTCAGTGAGACAACTTTACATTCAAGTACATATGAAGTACATCCCTCTCTTTCAGTGAGACAACTTTACATTCAAGTACATATGAAGTACATCCCTCTCTTTCCAAGCCAGTGAGACAACTTTACATTCAAGTACATATGAAGTACATCCCTCTCTTTCCAAGCCAATCATCAGACATTGGGAATAAATCAGGCACAACAAACATATATTAGGTATCAGATATGAAAAGGAAGTTACCTTTCATATTTAAGATTATACCAAACTGATCCAATTCCAGAGTGTTGGATTTCTAAAAGAAGGTTCATATTCACCTTCTTTGGTTCAAGAGAAGATTCTGAAATGCCAACATTGTTAGCAAGTTGGACACATGAAAGATCAATGCTTTTATCTTTATATTTGTGAGCATTGTGGAAAGCACAATCACCTTTCAAACATATGTTCTAAATACAAGAAAATTTCAAAAGTAAAGAATCACTATGGGAAGATGACTTCTTGGTGATGGTCATCGATAATCAAGAAGATATATTAATCATACTGATGAATCCATTCTCGAGTATTGACACATCTTACATTACAAATATTTGCATCTTCTCACCTTGTATGTGACATGGGGAACAACATCAATGATTGAAAGTAAGGCTTCAGGTTTCAAAATCTTATCAATCAAACAGTAACAAACGGATGTGATTGTAACATACCTCCAAATACTGATCAACAAAGATCAACAAGAGTAAGTAGATACAACGAAAGTAGCATTATATATGTGTGTTGTAAACCACTAAATTCAAACTTACATTATTTATGGTGGGGCAATACTTTAATGACTCATACCAAGTTATTACGATTTAAATGGATGCTAACTAACATATATATTTAGGGAAAATCTCATAACAAAATTCACATGACGAACGAGAAAGATTACATCGTTAACTCATCAAAGCTTATGTGCCACAAGGCATTAATTTCACCCTTTTATTTAGTCAATGACAAATTCATCTATTCTATCATTAATATAATGGCTAATTTATAAGAAATTGTAAAGACTCTACAATTTAGCATAAAAATTTATCATCACAACGAATGTACTATTTAATTAAATAATCAAAGTAACTTGTTAATTTCACAACTAGATCAACGTTAACTACAAGTGATTTAAGTAATATTTCAATTACTCGAGATACAATATCATTCGTGGGAACTACTAAATGTTGACATTAGTTCTAAAGATTTTAATCAAGTGAAAAAAAAGTTTTACAAGTATCCAACTTAATTAACTTGCTTGAGGCTGTGCAACTTGAGCATTAATCTTAAGACGAAGGCGCATTCGTTGATTATTCCAATAAGTTTCAAGTCATTCATCTTTGGTTGTAAGAACGACGGATTTAGTTTAAAATAATAAACCTCAATTCGATTTACTTTTTAAATACACCACGATACAATTCTTTATACCTTAACACACACATATACAAAACTGCAATAAATCTAGAGATATCTGTTTTTTATTTAGTAAAGGTCAGTGGACTAATTAATACTAGCAGATTCTAAACTTAAATAGTTTCCAAATAAAATAAATTATCAACTAAAAGTATTCCATTAATTAACTTAATTAATGGCCAACATCAACTAAATAGGAGACATAAAAGATACTCAATTTATATTAGTTCCAAGAAAGGAATGGAATTGAGAAAGTCTTTCTTGTGTGGTATTTCTTTTGAATTAAGTCTAAATTTAATTAATTACGTCGAAAGGCGTATACCTATTGGAGATGGGATTGAAGATGTTGGTATATTCTTAGTCGTCCTCCCAAATCAATAAATGTGATTTACTCTTCATAACTGAATGCATTAGTTAACCTGTTTACTTTTTAACATTTACCTAATCATATTAAGAAATTACTGTACACCATATGATTGCCAAGTTTAACTGATTAACCTTTGGAATTACCACATTTAAAATTAACTTTTATATTTCCTCAGCTCTATGTGCGTTTCAGTTGTTCGAGAAGAATCTTTGACATCGCCCTTTCAGCATTCACCAACCACTTTACGGCTATGCTAGTTCTATAATTCCCAACACAACAAGAATCAAGCGCAAGCTAAAAGTCACAGTCCCGAAAATAATTAATGGCCAAGTGTTGATATTTCATCATGGTGAAAAGAGCTCCAAGAGAAAGTACTCATCATCAATTAAAGAATACGTCTACGATCCCTTGAATTCCATCAATCTATTGGCATGATAATAAAGGAAAATTTTATGGGAATGATAATTAAGGAAATGTTTATATCTCCGTAGGTCATGGTTATCACGACAAAATACTAGTTGATTAAACAATTAGATATTAATTATGTTGATAGGAGTTTCTCTTATTAGAATTGATGAGTTAATTAAATTTTTAATTACAAATTCCAATCTAATGGTCAATATTTAAAAATGTTAACATATTTTTTTATCGTTTCTCGAATCAATGAATGATATTAAGTGTTCATAACTTCCTTACATTTATAAATGCTTCCGTTACCCTAATTACTTTTTCACTTTTACTTTATAAGATTAAAAAATTACTAAAAGTTTTTATGACCTAACAAATAAGCGGAGTGGAAACAAATATGGGAGAGCGTAATTAAATACATTTACATCAAGATCTGCATGCTATTGCTTATTAGGAGAAAGACTACGAATGGCAAAGACTGCTATTCATATTGTGCATTCAAGTGTTGTTGGGCATTAGGAGAAAGATGACGAATTGCAAAGACTGCTCTTGATATTGTGCATTCATGAGCTATTGTGCATTCAAGCATCGAGCATCCAGTTCCATTCTGTCCAGGTACTAACATCAACTTGTGTTTTTGATTTACGCGTTCATTTCATCGGTCTTTGTTTTCTCAATCTTTATGGAATTTCCTCAAAATCATTTTTTTCAATTTTTTAAAACGAAAGAAGAGTCTCTCATCAATTTTGTTTAAAATGGAAGAAGGATATGATCAAAAGTATAATTTTTACTCTTTTAAATAATCTGTGGATGCTTTTCATTTAATCAATCTGCTCATGAATTTTGAAACCCTAACACTAATATTACCTTAATCCTAATAAAACCTTAATATACAACACCTTTGTTGAATCATTCAAACTTGAACCTGAAGCTTGGATATCTATTCATCACTCACATCTATTGCTATGAGATTTTGTTTTCCAGATCAAAAGACAAATAACCTGTGATGATACTTCCTCGTCCACCAACGATTGAGGAAACTCATTACTAAACCTTTAGGTCAAATTATAAACCCATAAAACTTCTTTTATCTCACAAAATTCACATAGGGATATCCATCGATGGAAGCATTCCTCAGGATAAAGTAACCTCACAAATACTAAATTTGAAACAAATGAAAAGTATGCAAAAAAATACCTACTTTTCTCAAAGGAGGTAGAAAACTAGGGAAAGCTTCCCTGTGTACAACAAAAAAACTCAACTCAGATGAGAATTTTTACCTCAACAGTAGAATCAGAACATCAAAAAGAAAAGGCCATCATTCAGGAATGAAAACAAAATTCAACACACCCTCGAAAATACCAAGAAAATGCAATATACGAGAATGACGAATGTACTTTGAACTTGGTTTGAGTAATGAAAGAATTAAATGCACAATAGATTTAACGGTATAAAGAATGGTCTCCTTTCATTTCAAAATATGAGAACTACAGATGTATCAAAAAACGCAATCCAATTTTCATCATAGTAACACGGGGTCATTAAAATGTATGACACTTGGAGATTTGATTTCTTTTATATACAAATATTAATATCTTGTGGATTTGTCATAGTTTCAACCAGGAACGCAAAACTAGAATGTACTCAAAATTGGATTATATATCCCAGATTAAATGTATTCATTCAATAAATATGAAGAGGTGTAGGAATGAACATGATTGTATGTATTAAATGTTTCTTCACACCAGTCCACTTTCAAACATTACAAACATCAACCAGTCCACCCGTGGATTTGTCATAGTTTGAACCAGTGGATTTCTTCACACCAGTCCACCAGTGGATTTGTCATAGTTTGAACCAGGAATGCAAAACTTGAATGTACTCAAAATTGGATTCTATATCCTAGATTAAATGCAATCATTCAATGAATATGAAGAGGTGTAGGAAGGAACATGATTGTGCATTAGATAAATATTTATAAAATATTATATATATAAAGATAAATATTTAATATTTATAAATATTTAAAAGATAATTATTTATAGAATTTAGCTTATAAAAAATTAGATATTTAGGATAATATTATTTAAAATATTAAATATTAAAATTTTATTTATAAATTTTAGCTTATAAAATATTAGATATTTAGGTTAATAATATCTAAAATATTTAGATTTTAAATGCTATCTAAATATTAATATTCAGTATTAAAGGTTACCAATTATTAACCTTTATTTTGAATCTTTATTTATTAACCTTTATACACTCAAAAAATAATAATTGCATTTTTTTTGTTGAGTTCCTGAAAATTAAAAACAATTGTATTTAGTTTTTATTCATTTTCAAAATTTTATGAATGTAACATCAGTTTACATTTTTGAAAATTAGGGTTTATGTTAGGGTTTAGCTTCATTTCTAGGGAGCAAGCCACCTATAACACCTTTAAGATGTTACGTTTTCTTAATTTAGAATTTTTGAAAACTAGGGTTTATGGTGGAAAACCTTAATGACATTTTTAATAGAAAATACTTATAAAATTTAGCTTATAAAAAATTAAATATTTAAGTTAATAATATTTAAAATATTAAATATTGAAATTTTGTTTATAAATTTTATCTTATAAAATATTAGATATTTAGCTTAATCATATCTAAAATATTTAGCTTTTAAATGCTAACTAAAATGTTAATATTCAGTATTAAAGATTACCATTTATTAATCTTTATTTTGAATATTTATTTATTAACCTTTATACACTCACCTAGAATTAAAAAACATTTATTTGCATTTCCCTTTTTTTGAGTTATTCAAAATTAAAAACAATTCTATTCACTTTCAAAATTTTATGAATGTAACACTACTTTACATTTCTCTAAATTAGGATTTCTGTTAGGGTTGAGCTTCAATCCTACGGAGCAAGCCACCTATAACACCCTTGAGATGTTGCATTTTTTTAATTTAGAATTTCTAAAAATTAGGGTTTATATTAGGGTTTATGGTGGAAGACCTTAGATGACATTTTCAATAGAATGATATACCCATTCAAGAACATATGACTTTCTTCTAACCTTACTCATGTGTTATGTTAATTGAAGACGTTAATGCTTTACTAAATATTTAACCTTTTAATATATGAATGCATTGACCAAGATGGATGGCTTAAGAGTTGTATGTGTCTCATATATTTTCTCTTTATTTTCATTTTTTATTTACCCATTGTTATCATTTATGATAATTGATGATATGGTGAAAACATGTTTTAGCAATAAATGATTCAATTAATGCTTCCTTGCAATATATATTACAATTTTGCATTCACATTAAGATGGGCTAAAGTGATGAAAGGTTACCATAGCTTCAAAACATAAAGCTATGGATCCCAACATGTATTTTTAATAAGGCATTAAAGTCTTACTCATTAATTGGAGATTTTAATGTTTTATTAATGTAAGCACCATTGACGAAGATTCTTTTATTAAAAAGAAATTTAGCTTCATAAAAATTATTTTTATTAGCTTCAGAAATTGAATTTTTGTGAACCTAAGAGAAACCTTTCTTTCCAACTTCAAACAATTTATTTTATCAGTCTGTTTATCTAAACAAAAAAAAAACACATAGAACGAGTAAATAGAATGTAAATAGATTTGGTTCTGTATTTTATATTGTATATGGATAATTTTACATGCATATATAGGTTTTGTACTGCTAGAGTCTTACAATTATGTGCCTACACTCTATGAATAATGTTTTTTCAAAAGCATACAAAAGTTAATCTTAACTGCATTTTCTTTTTTCCTTTTCGTCTTCATGTCAATGCTTCTATGATTCAATTTTTTTCATAGATATGTTTTTATTCATAATTGTCATAATTTATGATTTTGTTTCTATTTTTGTATTTTAATCTTTGTTATGAAATGGTCCAATTAATTGTGCATTTTTTTTCATTGCTCAAATGCCTATGGATCCGACCATCTAGAGTTCTTTTCCATTTGATATTTTGCAAATGGTGTTTATATGGCTTCCTTTATCAGTTTTGACTAAGGATGTTTTAGAAAGCCAATATTTCTTGTTCCAATCTTTATAAAATGTTCTTATTTAACTTAACAAACATCTTATCAATGAATTATGACTATAACTAAGGTCATCCTTTGAAATTTCTGAATTTTTTTTCAGTGTTCAAATGCCTATGGATCCGACCATCTGGAGTTCTTTGCCATTTGATATTTTGCAAATGGTGTTTATATGGCTTCCTTTATCAGTTTTGACTAAGTTTAGAATTGTTTCTAAACGCTGGAAGGACATTTTAGAAAGCCAATCTTTCTTGTCACAATGCAACCAAATTTCCATGAATGAATTTGGAATTCTTAGCCCTTTATTCCATGATCGAAAAAATTATTTCGTTGGAGAATACCTTAATCAAGATGGCCGCATTTCTCGTTTTCTTGTGTCGTTTATTGATTCTAGATACAGAGTTGAGTGTACAGCTGGATCCATGGTTTTTCTATCTTTTCCAATAAAATACTCCCATTGCAACAATTATTTTGTGATGAATCCATTTACCAAGGCCTTTAAAAATATTGGTTGTATATCGGTTGGATATGGTAGTTCCTTTTCACTACTGGAAAATGTGACTACCAATAAATATGATTGGGTTGTCTTGAAACATGTTTATAAAAGGATGCAGTCGAAGTATTACATTTGTAGCAGCCTTGATAGGGTGTGGAGAAGGACAGAACTTCCTTATGGTGGCACTACACCCCATAAGGATGCAGTGTTCTATAAGAATAAACTATTTTGGTTATATTTAGACACAGATTATGAATATTACCCTCACTATGGGTACACAATCTATTGGTTAGATGTTTTCAAAAATGAATGGGGGTTTTCATTTGTTTCCATCACAGACGTATGATGTATTTCATTAGCATTATACAATAACCAACTAATATGTCTCGTCAATCATGGTTCAACCTCTCTATGGTCAATTGAGGAAGTTGAAAATTTATAGTTTGGTCAAGCCTGTTCTGAAAGAAGAATAGACTATGTTGAGGATGATTGGGTATTCAAATGGACCTTATTGGAAGAAATTTCTACATATATAAATAAAAAATGCCCTGTTTATCTTCCATTTTGAACATTGCATGGGACAATACTTATGTGAAATTACAATGACATTCCCTTCATGTTCTACAATTTGATTACTAGGTTGTGTATTCCTAT
>CBVK0103536951.1:0-14713 GCA_900067695.1 Picea abies
GGTAGAATAATATAATTCCATGTAATAAAATCCAATATTAATAAGGCCTATCGATAAGGAAGAATAAGTAAAATGTAAGAAGACCTAATAGAATATTTTGCTTCTAGAAGGATCTTCCTCTAGATTGTCTTTTGGATAGATAGATTTAGTATAAATAGAAGTATAGGGTATGAGAAATATTGTCTTGTATATTATTGTAATAGATCTCTTCTCTGTTGGAGGTTTCCCCCTCTAAGATTCAAGTGAAGATTTCTCTTAGTAATCAAAGTTCTCTTTCTGATGTTATTCTAGTATTATTCTGGTATTATTGTGGTATTGTTGTAGTTATATCATTGTTTCTCTTCCATTTGTAGCTAATTATTTTTGTTATCCATACTATTTTATATATGGAATACTATAAGTGATATTAGAGAACCTTCCTCGGCAGAAAATTGTGGGTCTATTTTTTTCCCTAGGTAGAGACATATTCCAACGTCTTAAAGCTACAAAGATCTATCGTTACACACATAAACCTATGGTTGGGGATTCATACACATAGGAAATACAAGTGGTACTTAAGTGCACATATGCTAGCCACCCTTGTAACCCATGTTGGTAGGCCTTTGAGTGGTAGCGCATCAGATAGCACCTATATATGCATTGACCTATAGTTTTTGAAGCCCTCCATAGATAAACCGATTGCTCTCTTGATTTCTATAGTGCCACCGAGAAAAAACTCTTGAATATACTCTCTAGTACCTGGGTAGTCAGGTAGTATGACTAAGGGCACAGTCTAGCCTCCTTAGTTGGTGGCCTAAGATATTGGGCCAAGTACTACTATTGGACCCCGCACGTATATTAGGGAGTTATAACACAGGGAAAACCCTTGTCTATAGAACCCTTGAATACCCTATCCCATGGGACGAAAACAAAAACAAAACATACAAGATCTATTGGCATGCAACGCTGGCCTGATTCCAGTGATACCTATCATTTTTAACCCAATTTGTTTTTGTGTACCTGACCTATCTCTGAAACCCTTATTTGGCTCGTATCCCCTTGGGTCCTCCTTTTCTCCCTAATTGAAGTGGTACCTATCATTTGACACCATTTTTTCACTGTGGTCCCACCCACCCCTCTAGACCCCTTTTGTTTCTCTTATACCCTTTTCCCACTCCTTTCTCCAAATGGCTACCACATGAGCCCAAGACCTCAATGCCTTGATTTTTGACAACAATCAGAACAGGGAAGCCATCAAGCAACTCACTTCCAACATTATCTCTATTAATTCAACTATTGATATTCTCAAGGACAAATGTTACCACATCAAAGACCTCAAGTAACAATGTTCCCACATCAAAGACCTCAAGGAACAATGTTCCTACCTCAAAGACCTCAAAGAACACTTCCTAGGCCCTTAAGACCTCAAGGAACAATGTTCCTACCTCAAAGACCTCAAAGAACACTTCCTAGGCCCTTCCTAGAACCCTTCCTCTTCTGAACAACTATTTTATTAGGATGACCATGAATCTTCCCATCACTAAGGATCTCATACTACCCACTTTTCCTGAGACCTCCGCCCTTCGAGAATTGAGGTTAACAAATTTTATGGACCAAATCCTACAGGCTCGATCACCCAAATGGAACATTATTTATCTTTGCATGAAATTACTGATGAATTATCCAAGCTTCATATTGGTTTCCTACGTCTGGATCCAGAATGATGGAAATGGTGGCAATCATGAAAAAATGCATGCCAAGGGTATATTTCTTTGACATATTTTGCGGCCAAACTTTATGATCTCTTTGCCTTTGACACCCACCATTTAGGTTGTTTGATAAAGTTAAAGAAGTATGGGAAAGTGGAATACTTTATTGTCACATTTGATCACTTGGATTTTAGAACAGAGGGCATGCCAGATGATTTCTTTATGGAATTCTTTATCAGTGGACTCAAAGATGAAATGTGTGCCCATGTTCTCATAGCATGCCCCCAGACTTGGTTGGAAGCTACTCAACGAGCCAAGGAAGCCCAACAGATTGTGTTGTCCCAAACTCGGAAACCCTCCTTTCCTCCTTTCTCTAAACCCATCCATTTTTTCCCTTGTGCAACCCCCCTCCAGATCCATAAATTAAGAAGGGATGAAATGGTTGAACATCAACTCAAGGGTATTTTTTATAATTGTGATGACAAATATTTTCCCTGACACAAGTTTAAGGAACAAAGTATTTTTATGGTTATGACTGAGGATATTTCTGAAGAAGATGTTGTTACACCTATGGAGGAAATACCGCCACCATATGAACTCACCCCACTCTCTGAACCACCCAAAGTTAAATGAATTATTTAACTTAATTGCCTCACTGGATTCTCTACTGCCCAGACTCTCAAATTAATTGGTTACATAAAACATAGTAAAGTCATCATCCTGGTGGACAATGGTAGCACCCATAACTTTATTCATCATTTTGTCTCCCAAGAAGTCAATTTTTACATCTCTGTAGTCAATAATTTTCAAATCATGATTTCCAATGGTGGTTTCGTGAAATGTGGGGGACAATGTAAAAATTTATGAATCCAAATTGGTCAATATCACCTAAAATACCATATTTTTTCTATAGACATGGGTGGTTGTGACATTGCTCTTGGTGTCTAATGGTTATGTACTCTCAACCCCATTCTTATGGATTTTAAGGAATTAACTATGCAATTCCAATAGGAGAGACAAAAATATAAATTCCAAGGCATCACGGTCGGCTCCCCTGAGATCATAAGTTCCCATCACATGGAAAATCTCCTCAAAAAAGGGTCATTCAGGAATTATTGCCCAACATCACTCCATTCATTATATTGGGACACCTTTTGTGCATCTCGACCTCCAATATATACTCTCCAACCACCAATTTTTCTTTACAACCCCCCAACAACTTCCCCCTTCCCATAGCATCCATGATCATTCCATCCCTCTCAACTCAGGCAGTCTTCCTCCCAATCTTAGGCCTTATCATCATCCATTTTCCCAGAAGAATGAAATTGAGAAAATTGGTCATGAATTACTCGAAGCAATTGTTATCCATCCTAGTAATAGCCCCTATTCTTCCCATGTGGTCATGGTACTCAAGAAAGAAGGTACTTGGTGCATGTGTCCTAATTTATGATCCCTCAGCAAACTCACAATCAAAGACAAATTCCACATTCCTATTATTGATGACCTCTTGGATGAATTGAGTGGTGCTCGCTACTTCACCAAATTGGATCTACATTCTAGCTACCACCAGATCCGCATGAAAGAAGAAGACATTCCCAAGATGACATTTCACACTCATGAGGGTTATTATGAATTCTTAGTAATGCCCTTTGGATTGTGTAATTCTCCTTCCACTTTCCAAAGTCTTATGAATCATGTCTTTCGTACGTTTCTCTGTCATTTTGTCTTAGTTTTCTTTGATGATATTATCATGTATAGTAAAACTTGGTCATCTCATCTCTCCCATGTGAATCAATTTCTGCATCTCCTCTCTAAGCACAAACGTTTACTCAAAAAATCTAAATGTACCTTTCATGCCTCAGAAATGGAATACATGGGTCATATTGTTGGCAAGGATGGTGTCCGAGTGGATCCTAAGAAAATTGAAGCTATGAAATATTGGCCTCACCCTAAGACTCTTAAGATTTTGCATGGTTTTTTGGGTTTAATGGGCTATTATAGGAAGTTTGTTTGAAATTACAGAAATATTCTAGCTCCTCTCTCTTCCCTCAAAAATAATGATTTCACTTGGAATTCAATTGTGGATCATGCATTCTAAGCCTTAAAATATGCTATGTCCTCGACCCCTATCTTAGAACTCCTAGACTTCACAAATACATTCATATTGGAATGTGATTCTTCTGGGAAAGGAATTGCAACTGTCCTCATGCAAGATGGAAGGCCCTTGGCCTTCACTAGGAAACAAATTTCAGAGCAACATTTGGGCCAATCCATCTATGAAAAATAAATGTTGGATATTTTTCATACTATTGATATTTTAAGCCCTTATGGGGTCAACAATTCCAAATCAAAATTGATCATCAAAGTCTCAAGTATTTCCTGGAACAATGAAGTTCATCCTCGATGCAGTAAAAATGGGTGACCAATCTATTTGGATATGATTATGAGATCATTTACAACTATTTGGATATGATTATGAGATCATTTACAATAATGGAAAGGAAAATGTAGTGGTTGATTCTCTTTCCCATAAGTATGAAGAAGATGGGTCCCTTCTCTCCCTCTCCTTTATTGTACCATATTGGCTCCACGTTGTTCGCTAGGAATAATTTCAAGACCCCAAAATTTCTAGCCTGCTACACCAATTGGAAAACAATTCTTTAGTTTCTCCAGGATAATATTGGAATAATGAATAACTTCACTACAAAGGTAGTTTGTATTTATTCAATAAATCCCAACTTAAATCCGCAGTGCTTTCTGAAATTCAAGCTTCACCCACAGCAGGGCATTCTGGATTTATTAAAACCTATGAAAGGGTAAAACATTCATTTTTTGGGAAAATATAAGATAGGGCGTCTATACTTTTGTTGCTAAATGTGAGGTCTATCAATGAAACAAGGGAGAAACATTCAAATCTTCAGGCACACTCCAAACACTTTCATTTCACCCTACTATTTGGGGGGATATTTCTATGGACTTCATTCATTCAAATCTTCAGGAACACTCCAAACACTTTCGTTTCACCCTACTATTTGGGGGGATATTTCTATGGACTTCAATGTAGGATTACCTAAATCAAGCAATAACTCAGTCATCATGGTGGTTGTCATATTTATCTTGAAATATGATCATTTTTGTGCTCTTCAACAACCATTCAAAACCTCCACAATGGATCAAATCTTCATGGCATGCCTAATTCTATTGTGTTTGACAAAGACCCCACTTTCACCAATGATTTTTGGCAAGAGTTTTTCAAGCTACAGGGAACACAATTTCATCTTAGCATTCCCTATCACCCCTAGAGGGATGGTCAGATGAAAGTTCTCAACAAGTGTTTGGAAACATATTTGAGGTGTTTTTCATATGAGTAGAAAAATCAATGGGCTCAATGGTTACCCATATATGAATGGTGGTACAATACATATTACCATATAGCTACTCGCATGACTCCTTTTGAAGTAGTCTATGGCCAAAATCCCATATAGCTACTCGCATGACTCCTTTTGAAGTAGTCTATGGCCAAAATCCCCCATCAGTTCTCTCCTATATGCCAGGTATCTCAAAGGTTCAAGAGGTTGACACAAATATTACTGTTCAGGAGGCTATTCTTTGTGCCCTGAAAGACAATTTGGTCATGGATTAGAATCACATGAAGAAACAAGCAGATCAAGTTCGTTCCAAACGTCATTTTGTTGAAGGGGACAAAGTATTTCCTCGAATATAACCTTATAAGAATACCTGCCTCAAATCTCACCACTGTCATAAACTTTCACGCAAATGTTATGGTCCTTATAAAGTTCTCAGGCATATGACCTTAGTGGCCCATCATTTATCTCTTCTTAGTTAGTCAAAGCTCCATCCTGGTTTTCATGTTTCTTGCGTAAAGAAGGTGCTTGGAAATAAGTGCCAAACTCAATCTAGTCTTCTAGAGTTGGATGAAGGAGGTTCCATATGGTTGCAGCCACAAGTAGTCTTGGCCTAGCAAGAGCATCGTCTCCATCAACACACCATCCATGAAGTGTTAGTTCAATGTAAGGACACACCTCCAGAAGATTCCACCTAGGAGCCGACCACCATTCTACACTAATTCCCTCATCTGGAGCCTTGAGGACAAGGTTGTTCATCAAGGGGGAGGGCATGTTAGGGACCTAACCTCCATAACCCCTCATGTAGGTAGAATAATATAATTCCCTCTCATAAAGGCCAATATTAATAAGGCCTATAAATAAGGAAGAATAAGTCAAATGTAAGAAAATATAATAGAAGCTTTCACTTATAGACAGATCTTCCTCTTGATTGTTCTTTTGGATAGATATATTTAGTATAAATAGAAGTAGAGGGTATCAAAAATCTTTTCTTGTATATTATTGTAATAGATATTTTCTCTGCTAGAGTTTTCCCCCTTGAAGAGTAAAACAAAAATTTCTCTCAGTAATCAAAGTTATCTTTCTAGTGTTATTTTGGTATTATTCCATTATTATTGTGGTGTTTTTCTAGTTATATCATTGTTTCTCTGCCATTTCTAGCTAATTATTTATTGTTTTCATACAATTTTATATCTGGAATACTACAAGGAGGGTGATGGATAACATTGGATTCATTAAAGGAAATGGTACACTTATCCATGCTTTGGAAAATACATGAAAGAACTATTTGTTGATGCTCGGATCTATTAAAATCCAAACAACAACCTCACGAGGATATGGATATCCCCTTGCATTTTTATAGAGGTGGTACTTCTCTGTTAATTCTTGAAATATTTATCTTGAATATCTTGGAATGATAATATGAAAAATTGGATAATACTAAATAGTAAACTCTAAATATTTATCAGTCAAATAAATAAAAATATAGTTGATTGAACATATAATACATACACCAAGGAATTCTTCAGAAATGGACTAGGAATATTCACTCATAAAATATAATATTTGCATAAATATAATACAAGAGTAACAATTACAGGAAAGAAAAAATAAATCTTACATCCATCACAATATTCAATATTTTTTTATCACATTTAAGGAAAAAACTATAAAGGCTCATGTATGAGATAAATATGGAAGAGTTTTTTCATTGATAATGACATAGAATATTATAGGAAAAATTAAAATATCCAATGCTCAAAACTTAGAGTTCAAAATATATTATTAAAGTTTATCCTCGAAATAGTTCTCTTGGTTGTTTTCCAGAAAAAATAATATAGTCTTTGATAGTCTTAAAAAGGAAATGCATTCATCCAAATTTGGACTGGGATTGGGCTCCCATGGACCATAAAATAAAGATGGGAACATGGTTGGATCTGAAAGGAAGACAAAGAGAAAATATCATAAAATTGTTTATGTTTTTCTTGAGATAGGTAAAACACAACTAAATGACTTCTTAATAGGAAGAGAGAATAATTGGGAAGAATATGATCTGTATTACTCATTGTAATGATGTTCTCTCTATTTTGTTTTTCTTTTTAATGGTCCTTTTGTATTCTCCTAGATTTCATTTTTTGGGTTGGTTGTAACTCCCACTTCTTGATTTTCTTCAGTTATGTTGATTAAGTCTTGTTTTAACCAAATATCAACACAATCTCTCATCATAGAGACAATTAATTATTTTCTAACTCTTATATCAAACAATGAATCTTGAATGTCTCATTAATCAATTGAATATTGATATAATGTATCTTAAATTTCCTCGCTTTTGTTCACATAATTGACTAACTTATTTTCAACCTCAAGTTCTAAGTATTATGTTAGACAACTGATCCTTTCTGCGAATGTTGATTTTAATATTTCCACTTTTTCCTCAAATTGTTCCTTGCTCATAAATATTGAATTTAAAATGATTTGTGTATCACCAACCTCTCTTGTAGTTCCATCTAATTCCATATCAATTAATTTTAAATAGCAAACACCTTTTTTAAGACTTAGAGTATCAAGGTCATCCAATATTTCTTTTAATTATTTTATTCTTTTTATCCAACAAGCCTTTAATTATTTAATATGATCCAAGGAGGGTAAGTCTTCTTCTTTTATTTTATGCTCAGTCATATTTGAAAATTTAATTATGAAAGTAGTGATTGCATTTTTATAAAAACCTTCATCATTTTTTACATCAACTTCCAGGTACTATTTCAAATTTGTCATTTTTTATGCCAAAGGAATAAAACTATTTGTTCATTGTCATATCTCAAGAATTAGAGACATTCTCTTATGAATACTCTTCCCAATATATTATTTGACAACCACAAGTATAATTTTTTTCCCTTTCAACTTTGAACTAGATTCAGGTGTGCCATCCACAATCTTGCATGGTTTAATTGTGGTAATTGGACTTGAAAATATTGGAGGTGGAATTAATGCAGTTTCCAATTCTGATTATTTCATTCAAATGGGTGTTTTTGTTCTCCATGTCATCGAATGATACTTCAAGTGATTCCCCTATATCCTTATGGATACATACAATTATAGAAGGTGGTAAACCACTGAGGTCTAACCCATAATTGGATTTTCCTTGAATCTTTTTATTCTTTGAAGTGGATCTTTCAAAAATTATTTTTTTTTCCAACTTTTATCGAACAAAGAATTCTGTACTTTGAATGATTCTTCTTCTAAAAATACTTGTTATTGAGTAGAAATTTCAGCTACAACTTCCCTTCTCCCTTGAATTCTTTGCTCATCATCTAGAAATTGTATATTTTCGATATCAACATCCAGATCCATATATTGAAGGACAACCTCATCTTATGGTACAAACTTTTATACCTCTTGTTGGGTATTGTGCCTTTTTATTTTAAACTAAATATTTTGAGATCACTCCAATTTTCCCTTTGGATGGTTTTGGTCTCCTCCATCACCAAAATTGTTGGCAGAATATTTCTTTTGTTCTAGTTCCTTTTACTAAAAAAATTGTTTGGATAGGTCGTTGATCCGAAAAATCCTTAGATGCTTCTTAATATTTAAAACATAAAAACATGTACTTGTTCTTCGAAATAAAAATGATCACTTGACTGTTTGCAATTTACATGTGAATTTATGTATCTATCCAAACACACTTTAAGGATCAAGAACTTGCAAATAAATGAGCGTAAATAGAAGAACAATACTAAAATTATGTACACAAGTTTGATAACAGATTTCACCCAATTTGGGATATGTCTTTGGGTCCGCTTATAATAGAGACCTCTTTATTAATACTCAAATGATTTTGTTTTACAATGACCTTTTTATGAGTTTCTCAATTTTAGAAACATAGTACACCATTGAATTCCCTGAAAAATTTCGATAAAAATGAGTATATGTTCATAAAATTCCATGTTGGAACCTCTTGGCACACATTACAGTGCAACCTATAAGTCTAGTTACCCTCAGGCATCAAGTTCGAGACGATGCTTTGCAATTATGAGCATATCCCCTTGCCTAGGCCTGTATCCCATTAAATAGGCCTAGGTTCAAACTTCTATGCAAAATATTTGGAAACTTGATTCTAAATCTGGTGGAATCTCCATAACATATGGAATGTTTGGCACAATGATTAAACCATTGACATTTAATGGAGGAGGTCATGGGCTTGATTACCCCATGAACCTCTCCTTTATGTGTGTCTTTGGTTATAACCATATATATGTTGGTTTTTATATTTTTTGTCGCATATGGATAAACAAACCTTCGCAAATCTCAGTTTATGGTCACATTATATACCACTCTACCATATATAATAAGGGTTGATGGATTTATCCCTTCGACCTTTTAAACCCCAATTAACACAATGAAAAATTTTAAATAAAAATTGCGCCATATATATGTTAGGGATCATGCGATGGCGTAATGGTAAATAACTTGGGTAAGGTCTTGGGTGGTCACAGGTCGATCCTATGTACTACTGTAAAAAAATTATATAAATTTAACCATGGTATGCCAATGAGGGACTTCCATGTGGTGGTATGTTATTGGCTTCCCCATGCAACGTGTCAATCCATAACTTGTTCCAACTGCTTGTATGGATTTCCAGGTCACCTTGATAAGTTTTCATGCCACGACATTTGTCTTCCATGTCTCGCCCTATGATATCACCACATCATCATTGTACATCCTATATTCTCATGCCACATGTCACCCTTGCAATGGTGACAATTTTCACTTCAAAATTTTCCTATTTCAAACTGAACTTTAGAAGGTTATCACCGAGCTCTATGCATTGATGTTATTTTTGAGAACATTTGGGATGATTGAAGTTTGAGACTTTTGAATCCTTTTTGACCTATGTGAGAATTATGGATCCTCTTGGAACTCTTTGAGAGTTTCAAATCCTCCTAGATAATTCCCCCCCATTAGAATCCTTTTATACCACCAAATGTTTTGATTACTCAACAACTAAGTGAGGGTAAAGCTCCATCACCTTCCCGATCTCAATCCACTTTGATTTTCTTGGTTTTACTCCTTTAATACCAAATCAAATATATTCCACATCACCTCACTATGAATTCCTGATCCTTCTCTCAAGAATAACATCATCATGTATCTCATCTAAACATTCTAGAAAAAAATCATGAATTGTTGGAACTTTAATACTTTCATCTTCATCAATAATCATAGCAGGCTCGTAAAGCTTCAAATTCACAACATTTACCACTGAATACATTTTCATGTAGGCTGGTAGATCTAAACTAAACGAATTTGTACCAATCTTCTCCAAGATCTTGACTGGAACATATCGAATTGGTATTATCTTTCTACATTCACCTTTCATTCTATATTTTCTTATAAATAACCATAACTGATCACCGACATTGAATTGATGATCAACCTGATGTTTGTCTTGCCTCTCCTCGTATCTATCTTGGATTTTATCCAACTTTTCCTATACTTATTGATGTACCTGCTCAATATTTTGAATGAAACTTTTATCTTTATCTGTATCATCCCATCCATCCTCTTTACTTGCTTCTCCAAAAGAAAATTCCATAGGTGATTTAGGAAAATACCCTAAACATACTTCAAAAGGTGTTTTGTTAGTAGAATAATGCATATAATGATTATAGACATGTTGTACATAAGGTAATTGTTCATCCCATAACTTATTATGCTTTCTACAATATCCTCGAAGTAGATGTGCCATTGTTCTATTTACCACATTTGTTTGTCCATCTGTCTACATATAAAAAGTTTGCTATTCTTTAGCTTAGTGTCCATGAGATCCCATAAATGAGACCAAAAATTTCCCAAAAAGAGAAATTCTCGATCTGATATAATAGATGTAGGAATCCCAAAATCAACCTATACATTAGTAAAGAACATATGTGCTATCTATTCATCTATGACATATTTCTTGCATGGAATTAAAAAATACATCTTATTGAATCTATCCACGATGGCATATAAATACTCATGACCTGCCCAAAGAGAGACTTTCCCATGGATAAGAAGGTACTATAAGTGATGTATATAATCCCAACTTTATGTTGCTAGGATTTCTTTTGGAACACATAAAACATGATTTTATATGCTTGGAAATGGAGTCACTCATTTTAGGCCAATAACAATACCTTTGCAACTGCACTATTGTCTTAATAACCCCAAAATGACTAGAAATGAGAGATGTATGAGCTTGTCTAATTAAATTTACTCTTTCATCCATGGGTGAACAAATATTTCCAATATTATATAACAAATTATCATGCATATAATAATCTGACTTCTTATTATCATGCGTTAATGCATCATACACTTTTTTAAAATCATTTTCCTTAGGATATTGTTCAACATAAATTTCATGAGATAAAGGATTATGCCTTACTATTGTTTATTCATTGATACCTGGTCTTGACAACATATCTGCAACCTTGTTATGAATACATTTCTTATATTTGTTTACCAAATGAAACTTCTATAGGAAACCCATCCACATGAAATGTCGTGACTGTTGTAGCTTCATCTATGACTGTAAATACTGAAATGGATGATGATATGTATGGATTATTGTATTCTTTCCCATTAATTAGCGCTTCCATTTCTTCACACTTTAAACCAATGCATACAATTCCTTATGTTGGATAATTAATCACAACCTGAGTACAAGTCTTAGAATGATAACATATAGGTTTACCTCATTGTATCAATAATTATCCCATGGCATATCGTCTTGCATATATTTGAATCTCTAATGGTTGTTGTATATCTGGCAGAGCCAAAACTGGTGCAATGCTTATTTTTTCCTTCAATGTCTTGAAGGCTTTATGCTTCTTTCCTCCCCATTAAAAGACTTGTTTTTCACATTTTAATGCGTGCAAAAGATTTGTGATGAAAGACAAATTAGAAACGAATTTCCTCCATTATTTTAATGCTCCTAAGAATCTCCTAACATCTTTGGTAGTATTTGGTTTGGGACATTTCACGATGACTTGTACTTTTGTAGCATCTATATTTAGGTTACCATTCCCTACAATGTAACCCAAGTATAACATACAATATTTTCCAAATTCACATTTAGACATCTTGATATACATTTTCTCCTTCTTTAAGAGTTCAAAGACTATCTTGATATGCATAATATGATCTTCCCATTTTCGACTAAATAGAAATATATCATCTAAGTAGACAATGACAAAATCTTCTATGTAAGGCATGAATACATCGTTGATTACCCTCACAAATGTCATAGGTGTTATTCATAAACCAAATGGAATAAATAACAATTTAAATAACCCCTAGTTTGTCTTGAAAGTAGTTTTCCATTTGTGGTGTTCTGCGATTATGATATGATGGTAACCACTTCTCAAGTCCAACTGAGTAAAATACACATCATTATTTAATTGATCCAATAACTCATCAATTTTTGGAAGAGGATAATAGTTATTTACTATAATCTTGTTCAATTATTGGAAGTCAATAGACATCCTCCATGTGCCATATTTCTTCAGAAATAATAAAATAGAAGAACCACACAAAGAGGAGCTCGGTTTGATGACTCATTTATCAAGTAAATTCTGAACTTTCTTCTTAATTTTTTCATTCTCGATCATTGATGACCTGTACATACCAATTTTAGGAATAAGATAATTCTACTACAAATAAATTGTATGTTCAACCTCCCTCTTATGAGAAAACCCTGTAGGTTCTTGAAATAAATCATCATAGTTAAATATAATATTGACCAACCAATGTTTATGATCTGGATCACAACCTGATAAAGCATATGCTATATCTTTTTCTTTTTTCTTCACTATCATTAGAAAAAAAATATTTACTTGTTCTTACAAGTGTCTTTATTTTCCCTATGATCACTAAAAGAACCATTAGTTTTGATATGATGAGCAATGAAAATAGAATCAACCTTGTCCTTCAAAAGATGATATTTATTCTCTTCATAGTAAAATACATATTTCCTATCAAATAGATATGGACTACCCAAGACAATGTCACAAATGTCAAGAGGCACAATGTCTAACTCGACCTTGTCAAAGAACTTAGTTGTAATTGAAAATATTATCTTACATGGTTTCATCACTTGAAACTTAGCATATTCACACACCAAACCTAATGCATATGGATTTTTATGAGCTATTGTCTTCAAACCAATCTTCTTAAAAATTTATTCACATATTAATTTAACTTGAGATCCACTGTCAAATTAAGTATCTACCTTTGTATGCTTGACTATAACCTTGACATGAAAAAGCTCACTTATTTTCTTTTGATCAGTAAAACTTTCTGATTTGGTGGATTGAACTAAATAATTAGAATTGATAGTAGATATACCTTTTCTTCCTATTTCCATGATCTTATATTCATCTCCAGAATCTGATCCTAGATCCTATCGAGTTGATGCAACTGTCTTTTACTTTCCTTTATCCTGGAACTTCTTTGGTCATAATTCTCGATGCAGTTTCCAACACTGTGATTCCTCATGTCCCATTTTCTTCTAGTGGGAAAATGGAGGTCTTTGATGAGATTGTATGTTTGTAGATGAATTCTTACTCTTCCATTCTCCTTTCATTTTCTTATCAAACTTGTATGGATTCTTATCTTTGATCACATGCTTACCCTTCCTAGACTCTAGATGTGTAGCTTTTACTAACACTTTATCAATGTTAGTAGGATTAAACATTAAAATACTATGACAGATATATGAGGGCATGCCACCAATATACTTTAGAATATTTTCACGATTATACAACAAAATCCATAAGGATAATGTTTTTTCTTTTTTTAATTCTTGTGTATATGCTTGAATATTGTGGATGTTACCTTACCTTAGATGTTTCCATTCCATAATTTTCATTTGGCTATAAGCTACTGTGTAGAACTTTTTTCTTATGGCCTTAGTCAATTTATCCCAAGAAGATATTATTATACCCTTTTAAATGACATCAACTTGGGTCTTACTCTCCCACCATATCAAGGTTGTGCCACTTAGTCTAAGAGAAACTCATTGTATTTATTTAGTGTCGTCCATGATTTTTTGAACACTGAAATATGCCTCTATTTGCTTGATTCGGTTGTCCAATTTGTAGGTATTCCATTCTCCATCATGAGTTGGCAATTCAAACTTGACATCCAATTTTAGTAAAGATAGATTATGATCAGAATTTTTAGAGGGATTATTTTTATGTGAAGAATGTTTAATTCCCTCATAATAAGACAATGATGAGGATTATGGTGCTGAGGCTTTTGTAGGACCACCTTCATTACCTCCTCCTTTCTCTTTGACTAGTTCAATTTTCTCTAATGTTCCTTTCTCCTTGGCCTTTTGTAGACCCTCATACATCTATTACACCATGTATTTCATTAAATTAAAATCCTCAAATAAATCATCTTCATAGTTTTAAGGACCCAATTTTCTCATGAAAGTCATTTCTCTTCGATGCATAAGACTTCTAGAACCAATATCTAGGTTGTAATTTGCAAGTTTTCCTTATCCTCTCTTGAATTTTGGCCTTGTAAGCATTCACTCACAAACAATTTTCAAACCTTCCTATGATACCAACTTGATCCGAAAAATCCTTAGATGCTTATTAATATTTAAAACATAAT
>CBVK0103537005.1:0-10158 GCA_900067695.1 Picea abies
TTGAAATCTATATTTAATTTTGCATCTTTCCACAAAAAAGATTTTTGGTTTTTTTTAGACCCTATCAAAACTTTAGTGTGGATCATAGGTCTACTACACAACCATGAACAACTAATATTTAACTTATAACAATATTTCAAATTTTTGTGACACATGTATTGCAAATGACTCATTTTCATTATAAATATAATTTTTAAACGTTTAATATTTAACTTATAATGATCTTTCAAATGATCTTTATAATGATGTAAATCATGCAAATGACTCATTTTCATTATAAATATAATTTTTTAATATAAATATGGTGAGGCTTTAAAAATAGATTAATAGATTATTTGTATATTTAAGTTTTCTAAAATTAATATTGAAGTGATATGATTTCATTATATAAATATTTCTTTTCATGTAATAAAATGACCTAAAGGTAGCCTCGATGATGACCATAAGGGAAAATGGTTTTTTGGCAGATATTATTTAGGCTAAAACTGTGATTTAATCTTAGAATAAGAATAAAAATTGTTTTTGATTGGTTAAGAGATCATCTTCCTTAGATGTAAGGAAATAGGTTAATGACCCAAAACCTAGAGGCAACTTGTAGGAATGGAAGTCTACCCTCTTATGAACCACCAATAGGTCATTTCAGGTGACATGGTTTTCCTCGAATGTTGATGATGAGTCAGCCCGCATTCGTGGATATCAACCAATGATGGTTGTCCTCATTGTCGATTGTCTGTTGAGTTATGATAAATTTTTCTAGCTCAAAAGAAAACAATGTTTATATTAATTATTACTATATGGCAATAATAATGCTAAACAACATAATAAGTTAAAAAGTGGACAAACTCAACCTTTTTTCCTTCAAAAATCTTCCTAAAATTCAACAAAAATTTTGTCGAAACTTATATTTCCATTTAATTAATGGGAACTTTGACAATGTAGCTTTTCCCTTAAATGTTTTAGGCTATTTTAAGAAGACCCAAATCAATAGAATATTAAAAAAAAATGTGGTCAAAAACATAACTTTACCTCTTCGTAAGATTTTTTTTAAATACATAATAAATTAATTAAAAAAATACAATTACCAAAAAAAATTGAGTGACCACTTTTTAACTCGCTCTCTAAAAAACTCGTATCATTGTTATCAAGGTAGAATATCAATATTATTGTGACCCATCAATACTATCAATATAGAATATCAATATGATCATGTTATATAGTACATAGATAATATTGCTACCTTTCAACATTTACAATACAAACAACTATCACTAATGTATCAACGATTTGTATCTTCATCCTTTTCTTACAAAATAACTTAATTTTGTAGCAAAGGGATCCCATTTTTAAGCAAAAAATGAAGTTGAATTTAGACAATTTATCAATCATGGTTAGATTTTTACATGATCCAAGTTTCATGTATGGCATAACTTTGACCCTAGGGATTTTGCCCAATTTTAAATTGACTGGATGCTTGAAAATTGATCAAAGTTTTGAATTGATAAAATCTTTAACTTATTGAATCAGTAAATTTCGATAGAGAAAAAAAATTGCTCCAAGATTAACTTACTCCATTTCATACAAAAACAAATTTTGAAAAAATCAATAAATATCGATAAAAGATAATTTTTATTAAAAAAAGACGTTCAATATTAGGTCAATTAGTTAGGAATAAAGTCGCACAATTGGCGGTTCCAAGACTTTAGCAGCCATATCAACAAGTCGCAAAATAAAACAAAGAAGTCTAATTTTTTAAGCATCGAAGGCAATGCACTAAAGGCATTTGATGTCGACCTTTACACATAACTTTGGCTATGTTGAAGTGATGAAGATAAATATTCTGGAACATATTACTCGTTGTTTATAATTGTGTATGGATTTCCATTTTGAGGCTCTAGGATGATGTTTTGCTTACAATTCAAAATTTTGTAGGGTATATAACAAATTTGTATGTTGTTTTATGGAATTTTTATTTATGATATTTGTAACGAGATTAATTAAAAAAAATTAATTTAATGATTTAATTATATAGATAGATAGATAGATAGATAGATAGATAGATAGATAGATAATGATTTAATTATTTGATTATTTATTTTAAGATATAAAGTTCAGGAAAATTTTGAGTATTCCTCATTTCGAGGATGATACTTAAGGTAAACTCTAGAATCGTCAAGGCACAAGATCGATCAACAACAAGGCTTGAGTACAATACTATACTCGTTAAGAGTTGAACATGTCACTTACTATAATTGAACCTAGGTGGGGAGGATAACAATCATTCCTCCCATACCCGGATCAGGTGACAAGGATCCAAACAAGTGGGGGTTCGCGTCGCAAGGAGGTTGAACTCTTGTTCTCCCCTTCATCCTCTCTGGAACAACGGACACACTCCCTCATAATTCTTAAGCATGTCAACTTATTTTCTTGTGGATCTCTACTCTTCGACATACTCCCCTCGCACAATGTTAATTTTCCTTGACCTCCCATGGATTTTTCATATTCTAGAGGAATTCATTGCCAGTCATGGCATTAATCAAACTCATCATGGAAGCTCATTGGATCTGGCATGTCTATGTGTGCTCCTATGGTTTTAATCCCCCCACCCTCCCATCCTTGGTTGAGCCTTCATTCTCCTACTTCTTTGTACCCTGACCCTCTGCAACCTTCCACTGGTCTCATGTCTTTGTTGGCTCCCCTTGATTTCATTGTTATTCTCTAGCTCTCCCTCTTGGACTATTCTCACTCCTGGTCTGTGATCATGTGATGCAGGAGCATTTCCCATAAAAATCGATCACTTTGAGGAGGCCTAAGGGGTCTTAGAGTTTACTAAAGAGAGTGGGTTCCCTTAATTGAATTATTATATTTTCCCCTAAGTTTGTAACTCTAATCTAGAAGGATAGGGTTGTTTTCCCTAATTTGTTATGTAAATGACTTAATTGAGCAAATTAGTTAAGTTAGGTGGATTTTCCTAAGTATGGAGGATTTGATCAAATTGCTCCTCATCAATTGTAAAGAGCGAAAGTGGTATTATTGTAGTTAGTTGCAAAATCTTAGGAATTTGTTTTGTTGAGTTGGAAGTGTATCTTCCCTGCATATATTGTAAGCCTTTGGGCATGTAAGAGGGTGGCCAAATGAATGAAGAATTGGGACAAAGGAAAGTGTTGTCGATTGACGTAGAATCAATCCAAGGAGTGAGAGAGAGGTCAAAGAAGAGCCTGATTGTAGAATCGAGCATAGATATACTTATGTAATTGTGTACAATGGTTGAGTTAATGAAAGCATTGTGATTGTGTGTATTCCCCTACTAATGTGTGTATAATTCTTTGTAACTGAATGTGATTGTTAATAATACCAACTGAGGAAATCGGAACTATGTGTGTATTTCCATGAATGATTTTTTGTGCAGATAAAGGTGAATTCGGGAGCATAGAGTTGTAGCCGGATCTAAGTTCACACTCTAGATCGAAAAGGAGAGGAATTTTGTGGGCCGAGATTGAGATCCAAGAAACTTAGACTGCAGAGGATGAAAACAAAGAAAGTTGAAGGGCTTGTAAACTTTGCAGAGGTTTAAGAGATGCAAAGGAGAGAGACTTAATTATGGTCATTGATTATTTAAGATCAATGGTTGAAGGTACAACACTTTGGATTGTTTCAAGTCTTAGAACTTGAATAAATCGTGACCCTTGATCATTCTAGATCAACAACGGAGATTCCCTAGACTATTGGAGCTATATCATCGGAGGTTGTCAATCATCGAGAGTTTGATTTTTTGGATCGAAACCACAGAGTTATTTAGTTCTGATGATGACAACCTTCAAGCGATATATGGTAGATATCTACCCATAGTGAGTTAGATCAACGGCTCTCGAAAGGACATGTGGTCGCTGATCCATTGAGACCAAAAAGGGAGTGGAAAGACGACGAACGGATCGTGATCATTGATCATGAGAGATCAATGGTGGAGGATGATCCATTGAATCGACATAATATACGATTGAGATTATATCATCGGATATTACCTTATCGGGACTTCCCAAACCTTATTTTTGGATCACTGACTATGACCATGATATCACCGATGACGAAGCAAAGTCAAGCTTCAACATATGAACAATGAGGATTTGATCAGGTAAGAATATTGAGGGTGTATGCATCAAAGGAAGTGGTGGCAAGATTGACCTTGATCAATGGTGAAGATCAACCCTGATAAGATAAATAGTGAGGATCTATTCAGAGTAAACCAGATTAGTGGTTCATAAGGAGGGCATGTAGAAACATTCTATTAGAGCGGAAGTTCAGAGTGGGTCCAGTTTTGTCGGAGCCCAAAATATCATCGGGACCGTTAAACCCAGGAGTGCATCGATACTCCAAGGCCGACGAAGATGCTTAGCACCTGGTTCTGGAACGTGGTCGCATGGAAAATTAGAATTCAAAGAATAAGCGCTTAAATGATTAGAGATGGTGTGGAGATCATGTTTTATCACTTGGTTCTAGTTGGTGGTCATATGGAGAGTTGGTGCCAGTATATTGGGGTCAAAACAGTCGGAGAGGTTCTATGGCATGAGATAAAGAAAGGTTTGACGACGTTGTCTAGCCCTTAATCATATCCAAGGTCATATGAATGGTTTCACTAGAGTTTTAGTAGCTAGGTTTTGAAGGTCGTTAGTGCTTGAGTTTTAGCCCTCGGTTTCCAACCCATGGTTGCGTGTAGAAAAAGGGGCTTTACACCCACCCGAACAAGATTTTGGTTTACAAAGGGTATTTTAGTGCCATCTTTGTGAGTGCTAAAGTTAAGCACCTCTATGTGTTTAATGGGCGAATAAATAGAGAGTTCGAGGCTCTCTGAAAAAAGGGGATTTTGAACCACGTGGAGAACTTGAGAGCACTTCGGTGCTGAAGCACAAGCAGAGTTATTCAAAACTCTACATACCTATGGGAATTTGACCGGGACGTTGCCATCAAGTGGTATTAGAGTGCAGTAACTCTCTTTGGATTTTTGTAAGAGATACAGAACGAGTATGCTCTTTGAGATGGGAATTGTAGAGTTAGTTTTGTTCTTTGAATCAAACCGAAAAATAATGAAATTATGCAACAAGAAATTTGTAGGCAGAGGACAGTTCCAACAAGGAGAGTGTTGAGTAGAACTGTGACACTAACAAGGGATATGTTTCTGGAGAAGTCGATTGTGCAGACAGGAAAAAAAAGGAATTCAATATAGAATTACCTTTGTGAATTACTGCAAAATTGAGGCCATTCCAACCAAGAAGCAGAAGAAATGTTTGGAGGACAAGATCTGAGAGAAAACCTTGCAGGTATTGGTCTGATGTTTTTATGATTAACTATGGTAAAAACACATTTACATTTGCAAGTATCAGCAGGAGGAGAAAGGGAATTTATAGCAGCCCTTACAACTAGTAAGTTGTAATAGAGGAAGAGGAATCAAGTGAAGCTCTCAAGTGAAGAAGCTTATGGCGGAAGGACCCTCACAACAAGAAGAAGTTGTGATAATTTCTTGAAGAGAAGAGGACCATTGCAGTTCTTAGGAGGAAGTGAGTGGAGTGCAGATGCCTGCAACTTTTAAAGCTGAGGAGCAGAGGATGCTCAGAAGGTTCTAGGAGATAGAACCAGAAGGATACCAAAAATTCAAGCTCATGAGAGAAATCTTGATGAGGTATTGAGTAGCAAGGTGTAGAGACTTGTTATAGAAAAGAAGCTTGATGCAACTCACTATGGGAAAGGAGAAGCTCACAGAGGGAAGAGATGGATGACTATTGATTGTCATGCCAGAGGTTCAAAATAAATCCACAACCAAAGGAAAGAGAATTCCATAGCAATTGGCAGAAAGCAGATGAGTCAAGAAGAAATTGACAGAGAGTTTGTTAATTTAAAGGAAAGACTCAATATGATTATGGAGATGCTACAGGAAAGTGAGGAAAACCAGATACAAGGTTGGAATGTGAAGGTCAAATGGCCTATTAAGAAGAAATTGACAGAGAGTTTGTTAATTTAAAGGAAAGACTCAATATGATTATGGAGATGCTACAGGAAAGTGAGGAAAACCAGATACAAGGTTGGAATGTGAAGGTCAAATGGCCTATTTTACATAAGTATGTAAGGAAGCTAAGACAAATATTGAATCATAGATTTGGTGCTTGGATCAAATAGGAAGAACTCGGAGAAGTTGAGTATAGCAAGTCCTTGGGAGTAGGACTAGCAGTTCACTTTTGTGAGCTATAAAATGGAATAATGCTTGGAGAGGAGGATGAGGTTCAGAGTGCAGACCTCATGAAGAACTTGTAAAGTTCATTCTAGCATAAGGAGAGGATTCTAGAGGCATCTAAACAGACTCAAGAGTCTCATGTTTATAAAACTTATAAATTGTGTGTGTACAAGTTATGTAGGTTATGAAGAAAGACAACCACCAGAATATGTCCTAAAGGATGAGGAAGATGAAGAATTGCATCATAACGGAATAGAGGAGAAACATATCCATAAATCCCATTCATCAGAAGAAGAGACAACATTGACTCATAAAAGCTCTGAAAGGGAGGATGAAGATGTGAAGAGAACAATGAGTTGGCTTGGAGATACTTCAGTTGATGGTGAAATACATGAAATATTGGAATGGGATATACAAGACTACAATGATGCAAGCATGGAACTTGCTAAAGAAGAAATGGTAGTGAAAGATAATGACGGTGTTGAAGATTATTGGTGCGTGATCATGGAGAATTCCTTACAAAAAGGAATAAAGTGTTTACTGCAAATTTGTGATTTTAATAAAATCCAAGAACAAAGTTTGTTTGAGCAATCATGTAGACTGAGCATGCAGTTTAAAGATATGCAATATTGGTTCCATAATTTTTAATTTAGTGAGCAGTGTTTTAAGGAAGTTGAATACATAAAGAAGAATGGAGACAAAGAGGTGGCAACAGTTGTACAAAATTTCTATGAAAATTTGTAGTAGTCGAATTGCAATAAGGATGTGTACCAGCAAAGGACAAGACTGGACATTGAATTTGATGAGTTATGGAAGAATTTAATGAATATTTCCAAATGGAAATACTAGAGGGAGAAGAAGAAGAGCAACATGCAAGTATAGGTTCTTAAAGAAAGCAAGGAGTTTGTGCAACAACAAAGTAAGGTATGGGATCTTGGAAGGGTGCAAGTAGCAACAATACAATAGCAAAGCAGCAAGGCAAGTGAGCAACAACATAATATTTGGGATCCAAGGGGACTTCAACAAATGAAGACTCATGATCAGGAGATCATGAAAATTTTAGCCTTGGGAGTCTGATGTAGGAGAATTTCCCATCAGAAATCGATCACTTTGAGGACGCCTAAGCGGGTATTAAAGTTTACTAAAGGGAGTGGCTTCCCTTAATTGAATTATTGTATTTTTCCCTAAGTTTGTAATTGTATTCTAGAAGGATAGGGTTTTTTTCCCTAATTTGTTATGTAAATGACTTAATTGAGAAAATTAGTTGAGTTAGGTGCATTTTCCTAAGTATGGAGGATTCGATCAAATTGATCCTCATCAATTGTAAAGAGAGAAAGTGTTATTATTATAGTTAGTTTCAAAATCTTAGGAATTTGTTTTGTTGAGTTTGAAGTGTATCTTTTGTGCATAAATTGTAAGCCTTTAGGCATGTAAGAGGGTGGCCAAATGAATGAAGAATCAGGATGAAGGAGAGTGTGGTCGATTGTTGTAGAATCGGGCCAAGGAGTGAGAGAGAGGTCAAAGAAGAGACCACATGTAGAATCGGGCAAAGATATACTTTTGTAATTGTGTACAGTGGTTGAGATAATGAAATCATTGTGATTGTGTGTATTCTCCTGCTAATGTGTGTATAATTCTCTATAATTGAATGTGATTGTTAATATTCCCGAGTGAGTAAATTAGAACTGTGTGTGTTTCCATGAATCGGTATTTTTGCAGATAAAGGTGAATTTGGGACCAAAGAGACGTGGTTGGATCTGAGTTAGAGTTGTATATTGAATATGAGAGGAATTTTTTGGGCCAAGATCGAGATCCATAACACTTAGACTGCAGAGGACGAAACCAAAGAGAGATGAAGGGCTTGTAAACTTCGCAGAGGTTTCAGAGATGCAGAGGAGAGAGATTTGATTATGGTCGTTGATTATATAAGATCAATGGATAAAGGTACAACACTATGGATTGTTTCAAGTGTTAGAACTTGAAGACATTGTGACCCTTGATCATTCTAGATCAACGTCGAAGATTTCCTAGACTATTGGAGCTATATTGTCGAGGGTTGTCAATTGTCGAGAGTTTGATTTGTTGGATCAAAACCTTAGTGATATTTAGTTCCGATGAGAAAAATATTCAAAAGATAGACAATAAAGATATACCCAGAGTGATTTAGATCAACAACTCTCGAAAGGACATGTGGTCGTTGATCCATTGAGAACAAAAAGGTAGTGTAAAGACGACGAACGGGTCGTGATCATTGATCACGAGAGATAAATGGTGGAGGATGATCCATTGAATCGGAAAAATCGATGGTTGATGTTATTTCATCGAAGGTTACCTTCTTGGGATTTTCCAAACCCTGTTTTGAGATCGTCGATGATGACCATTGTTGACGCCCAAAAGCACAACATGAAATCCATGCCTACAAATGAGTTGCAAAGAATTATTACTTATATACATTTAAGATAATACTAAATAGGTGGTACCCCTTTTTAGGAAACAATGATGGAAACCGCTTCTCTTATTTGTGCTAATTATTACCTTACGAGAAAGATTCTATAGTTGAAAATAAACAAAGAAATTCTAGCATGTTTCCATGTGCAATTGATGGATGTTGAGTGTCCTGACAATTTGATTTTTATTTTTTTTAAAGGAGAAAATATTTGTTTTAATAAGCATTTTGGTTTATTTTGCTACACCTAGGCGTTGACATATTATTAAAACTCCAAGACCATGCCACATCGCGACTTGTGATGTATTGGATTTATGGTATACTTGTTATATATTGTGGACAATTGATATGTTTTATGGAATGGAAATCCTTCGTTAATAAGAAATGTGGGACATGTTTTGGTGCTAAGTGTTGAACAGGCATATAATACTTATGAGATCTATGTAGGGGGGGCGATTCGATTTTTAATTGGAAATGTTAAGTTTGGTGGAGAATTCGATATACATGGTTGACTATGTGTTTTATGGAAAATGTTTTGGAAGTTTGGGTGCGCTCCATACTTGGTTGTGGTTGATGGAAATTAATGTGAAAAGAGGGGAAACGACGTGCATTTACTGCACATCGTTCTTACCCTACCTCGAAGACACCACCTTCACTATACTCGCGCTTGTTTTGGTTGCTCCGGTTAGGATTGCCTCTATTTTGCTCATCCTTTAGAAGAATAGTGGTGCTCTTTAGCTTTCTGGCATTCCCCTTGCAGGTATGTTGTCTCTAATCTCTCCATTCATGAACTGTAACTCTGCTCCAAATAAAATCATTATGTTATCTCTTCGATTTTGCATGCAAAGTGTGTTTACTTTCCGAATATTACAGTGGATGTATGTGGGCATTCTGGCTATGCAAATTACATTTAAATTGGGTTTCTTCCTGTTGGCATTTAGATGTTTCAAGTTGGGAAATTTGTTTGGCATTCCATTCTGTTTGAAGTATGTGGTTGTGTTGCACCCATAATGAATGTTGTTTATTATGGTATGACTGTTGCTAAATGATTATGGCGAATACATTTGGTTTCACCCATTTCTTGGGATTAAATTTCAAAGGGTTTTCTCTGTGAAATAAAAAGAACAGTTGGGTTTTTGTGATTATTACGTAATTCCATGCCCTCTACCTAGTCCTTGGAAGTTTTCGACCCTTCGTATTATCATTCCGATGTTTGAAAACATATTGGAGACCTGTGTATTTTCCTTGCGACCATTTTGGGAGGTCTTTGAAAAGGTTTGTTTTGGGAAGATTTTTTTTTTTTGTTTGCTTTGTAGCCCCCATTTCAAAATATTTCACCCATGGTATGTCCATTCCTTTTTTTTTTTATCTGATATATGGACAATTAGTTCGAACTTGGGTTTTGATATTTTTTATGGTGTTGACCCTGTTATCCCCAATTTCTAGGGATAACTAGGAGATCATGTCTCGAGGCCCACAGGTCTTAGACATG
>CBVK0103537023.1:0-12788 GCA_900067695.1 Picea abies
GGCCCACCGAGACATGTGGACGACGCCTGGCATAACTCACATGTCCAAACGAGACAGGTGGACGACGCCTGGCATAAATCACATGTCCAAATGAGAGAGGTGGACGACGCCTGGCATAACTCACTAGCATGGGGTATTAATTTGTTATCCTCCATGTTGCATGCGAGCAAGGGTGGTGCTCTTATATTTGGTACTACTGATAGGAAAGGTTTTTAATGCTCGCTTGTTCCAACAATAATTGTAGATTTTTTTTTATTTTTTGCTCGTTGGGAACGCCTTCGCATTTTGATTGGGCTTGGGTTGGTTTCCTTTGTTGGCAGCTCAAACATAAGGACACTAGGACCATACTCTATATTTTTCTTTTATTTTAGAAGGTAATGTAATTTTCTAACTTATTAAAAAAAAATTAATTTATAAAATTTTAAAATAAAAAATAAAAACTATATTAATATATAAAGTTAAAAAAAAAAATTAAAACCCAAATACAATTAATTTCATATAAAAATTACAAAATTTATAATTAAAATTAACAGTTAATTAAAAAATTAAATTTTAAAAATTTTAAAACATTTAAAATTTTAAAAGTTAAATTTTAAAAAAATAATAATAATAATTTAAAAGGGGTTATGGCGAGTATCACCAAGCTAAATGGGGTGGGGGGCGATGTTTTTGTTTAGTTTAAATTAAAAAAAAATAAAAATAAAAAAATCATATTTTTAAAATTTATTTTATTTTTAAAATAATATATATTATAAAAAAAAATCAATTATATATGTTTTAGTTTTTTTAGTTTAGTTTTTTTCATTTACTTAAAAAAATATATCTATTTGTAATTTGTTTTTAAATTTATGTCATTTTAAAAAAAAATATGTATTATAAAAAAATTTAATTATATTTTTAAGGGTTTAGATTTATTTGGTTTTAATTTATATTTTTTTTCCCAAAACATCATGGGATGAGAGAATTTGTCACCTTTGTGACACTAAGAGAGTAGAATATGAAAAACACTTCCTCTTGTATTGCCCTCTCTACACTCATATTAGATCCCAATCTAAAAATATTTGTCACATTACCAACCTTCCTAACCTCCTAATTCATCAAAATATTTTTAAAAAACAAGTAATTTTATTTGTTTTAGTTTTTTTTAAATATTTTTTTCCTTTGTATTAATTGGTTGTTTTTTTTCTTTTTTATAATTTATTTTCAATAGTGTGAGTTTTTTAGATATTATTATGGCACAGACTGTAGTTTGGGAAAATCCCAACCCAAACACCAAGTGTGTAACACAACTTGGAACACCTATCCCTGCCACCTTAACAGAAGTCCCCCTCATTTTATTGAAGGATAAATCCAACGCAAGGGGGCTTCCCAGGTGACCCTAGGGGGATTGAGATGGAAAGTGGAAAGTGATCAGAGAATGCCCCTATCTATCAAGGTCAAAGAATGGAAAGAGGCTTGAGAGAGAGCCTTATGAGCTGGTAAATGGTTGCCAAGGTAGTGTACCTACAAAACAATGATAGACCTACCCAGAACAAGACAATTTATGAATATTTAAGCCTCAAAACTAAAGAGGAATCAGCAAGAAATCTTGATGTCCCAAAAATGCAACAGTGTGGAAATATATGTGTGTGTGTGTGTGTGTGCAGTAAATAATTTATGGCAGTTGCAACATTAACCATCAAAATCAAGTGCAAGATGTTGGAAATAAAGCTAGCAACAAGTATATATGTGTGTGTGTGTGTGTGTGCAGTAAATAATTTATGGCAGTTGCAACATTAACCATCAAAATCAAGTGCAAGATGTTGGAAATAAAGCTAGCAACAAGTAGATAATTTTCCAGTGATTAGAGCGAGACTTTGATAGAAATCAGAGGGTTGTTACTAAGTGTTATTAGCAAGATATGTAACAGATTTATGGTTGTAGCAAACTTTTAATACAACAACAAGTTCTAGCCACTAAAATCAACAAATAAGCCACTCAAGCAAAATCCCTTAAGCAATAGATCAATAATGATAGCGTGCAAGTGAAATTTAGCAGTAGAAAAGTGAGTAAAAGATTAAAAAATAGTGAATTGGATCCAGCCCTATTGGTTGTAGCTTAAATTTTATTACATTAGCTAGATCTCTTCGCTAATCAAGACACCATTAGGGAACAATATAGTTTAAAGCATGTAAAATACAATTCCAAACTTGAACAATTCAATCTCCTTGATATCATGTTTACCAATGCATAATATTCAATCTCCAACGCAAAATATTAGTGCCTTATCTATTGGGTTATGGAGTCTCTTGTTTATGAGTTAGGGTTTATTACTCCTCTAGGGATGTAAGCCTTTTTACTCCCTAGATTAAACAAACCTTAGCAAGGTAAATATACAAGGGTGTAAGCCTTTTTATTCCTTGTAGCAACCTTTTAAAGTAGCCTTTTCAATGAAAATAAAAGATAGATCTTCATGGAGGGTGTATGCCCTTATACTTCTTCAAGAGTTTGACAAAACAACCTTGAGATCAAGAAGAAAAACATATAATTGAAAAAGTTTCTTGCCTAATCCAAGAGATAGCATGAAAAAACCTTACTTATCAAGAATATTCCACCACAATTGCTAAGAAATAAGCATCAAGAGAAGTCGCTAGCCTTCATTCACCAATAGACAAGTAGAAGCATCCAAAAGCACAAGAGTCAAGATGGAGTGAATTGCATGTGTAGGGAAAAAATTTCAACCAAGAATGTATGTAATTCTCAAGTGAGTTGTTATTACAATTAAAATGAGGTGACCTTTATCTATATGAGGTCGCCTGAAACCAATTTGTTCAATTTTAAATGTCAACAACAAATTAGAAGGAGGCCAACCTCCTCTATTTTCTTTTATAACTTAAAAATATAAATTACATAAATTAAATCTCTTAGAAGGGTGACATCATGCCCTAAAAGGGTGACGCTAGGCCTCAAAAGTGAGATGTTGAGCCTCTATATGCAAGTAGTTGGGCCTCCAAAGGCCATGTGCCCATCTCTCATGCTCTGGAGTGTTATGTCATGCATATTCCTTCTTCAAACCACATCATCTCTCTTCTAAAACCATCAATCCCATCAAAACCCTAGCCTCCTCATGACGTCATGGCTTGGAAGATGATGTCTTGGACCTCCAAGGGCCAACATCCAAGTGGAAGGGGCTATCATGTCATCACCTAGTGGTTTCCAAGTTCCTCCAAAGGCAACGTCCATCATCTCAAGTGTGTAATGGATCCAGGGTCCTCTACCCATCCTCTGGGGCATGGTGTCCATCCTTGAGGTTTTCAACCCCCCATGAAGCTCAAAATGGCACAATCCTCCATGGAATAGCTTACACCTGGAAAGACCCTACAAATACAAACAATTATGCCCTCCAAGGGTCCACAAGTCACATGTATCATTCCAATTAAGCCACATTTAATAAAAGAAACACCCAAACATGTGCATTAAATTCCCCCTTTTCAAATTAGACAAATGCTCAAAGAACTTATACAACTTACCAAATTTAAGTATTGGAGGGTTGTCATGGTGCCCTATTGGGTAGATAAATCCCCAAGTCAAGGAGTGTTTTCCAAGAAGACCCTCTCTAAGTCATGTAAAAGAGTATGAGGTGGATGGGGGCTCTAAGTCATGTAAAAGAGTATGAGGTGGATGGGGGTATGACTTTTTGGAATGGGGTTCTTGACATATCATGGGATCATATTTTCTCATTTATGGGTGCCTTTGTAGAGGGTGTGTTTCATCCTCGTTTGCAATGCAACATTTTTCCAAGCTCTTTATTTGCCATTAATTGATTATGGTCCAAAACATTGAGTGCTATGTGCAATAGAAAGTAAGGAGCACCGCAATTCCACTTGAATCTAAGAACATATCAAGTGTCATGTGCAAGGAAAGTAAAAGACACTGCAAATGCATTCCCTCAACAAGCGGGACATTTATTTAATTATGTGTTTTCCTTTTTACAGGTCCTTGAATTTCTTGTGGAGAAGCATTTCATTGCTCTCGTGACTTTAAGACGAGCATCTAAAGGATAATCCATGGCTCTTATCTTTTTCCAGCTACAACACCTATGTCCCTTTATCCCCTTCTTCCCATGAAATTAGGTGCAAGGCCTTCTTGGGCTCAATAAGCCCGAAAACCCAAAAGATGAGGAAACGGAGGGGAATAAGCATGGAAAGTGGTATGGATGAGAATGGTACAATGACTCTTCAAGTACACCCCCTAGTAGAAACTATTTTCCCGAGGATGACCCACTTACTAAGAAAACATGTCAACCACCAAGGTGAAATGAGGCAAAAGGAATAATTTCCAAGAAAATGTCTTCATAATCAAGAAAAGACTCTATGCAACATGCTCAAATGCTTCAATTATTAAAATGACACTTACCACGAGACTAGATTTGTTACCTCATGAAGAAATACATGTTGTCCTCTGTGGGCCATGATAGTGTGGTGGACATTGTTGTTGTCGATCAATGGTGATGTGTGGTAAGAGGAGGGGCTTTGTCTGCTCAACTAGCTCTCGGCACTCCATGTCTTCAACCTGTGAGCCTCTAGAAATCATCTCCTTAGTTACCCCTAGCTTGGGGGGTAACATTTGGCTCCTACTTGGGAACATGTGTTAACCATAGAGTACATGAGAACCTCAACATCGAAGGGTGGCACACTCATCCCTTTATTCATATAATCAAATCTTCAAAAATCCAACTATCCATTAGAAAATTTTGCATTTTTCAAAAACTTCTAACTAACATGTAATATGATTCTAGCAAATATAGTAAACAATTATGTAGAAATGCAAATAAAGCAACACGTAAAGAAAAATATGAAAGCAAATGCAACTACACTAGGATGAACACAAAAAATGCAAATGCAAGAAAGAAAAATGACCTACCTAATTACCTGGGGCCCAAGGCCCATGGAGATCAAGTCCCATCATAGAAATAGGGCTTCAGGAGAGATCTATTAACTATCAATGGCATCCTCCGCCCCTCGACAGTAGCTAATTAAAAAGAATCATAACCTAATCTTTCTTTGATTTGGTAAGGTCCTATCCACAAACAGTGAAATTTATGGTGCATTCTTGGTTTCTCCCTTCTTTTGTCCCAAATTAGAACAAAGTATCCTTATTTAAAAACCCTTTTCCTTGCTTTGTGATAAAAGGTTCCCTTAATTTTTCCCTGATTTCTTTCCATTTGATCAAAATCCTTTCTTTTGGACTCATCCAATTCTATGAGTTGAGTAATCATTCCTTGTAGCACTTCCTTATCAGTAAAAAAATGTTGAGATAATTGCAAAGATGGAATCTGGAGATTTACAGGTAACCTTGCTTCCATCCCATAAACTAATTCAAATGGGGTTTTCCTGGTGCATGTCTTGGTTGTTGTGCGATCCGCCCAAAGGGCGTATTTAATTTTTTTATCCCAACTCGTTTTGTTATCTCCGACAAACTTTTTTACAATGTTCATGATGTTCTTATTACTAGATTTCACCAATCTGTTTCCTTAGGGGTAATAGTTCGAAGAATGTGACAAAACGATCTCGTACTTGAAACAAAACTCATTCAATGCCACTAGACTGAAATCCTTGGCATTATCAGTAGTAATTTTGGCAGGGACGCCAAATCTAGTAATTATTCTTTCTTCAAGGAAGTTCATCACTGCTTCTTTTGGCGCTCTCTTGGTCGGGATGGCTTCCATCCATCGAGTGAAATAATCAGTAGCAGTTAAAAACCATTAGTAACCATTACTGGAATTATCCTTAAATTCACCAATAAAATCCAACCGCCACTGTTGAAAAGGTGCTTCAACCACCACCATCTTCAGAGGATGTAATGACCCTTTCCAAACAATAGCTCCAGGAGATCGACGTAATAGCCTAAGAGATTATCGTAGGCTATAGTCAGTGGAGGAAAAGGGAACTAATTAATTATTTAATGTCATTGGAGCGGGAAAGAAAACTTTTTAAAATGTGGCATTGAGTAATTAGATAAAAAGGTGTTTTAAGTGAATTTGAGTTAATAAAGTCACTTTACTTTATTAAAAGGGTAAAAGGGTCAGAAAAGAGAGGGGCTCGTTAGCTTGAGTTGGGGGCGACTGCTTTTGTTGGAGGTCAATTTTTCTCCTTATTGGTTGAGTTGATAGTAAAGGGGCGAGTTTATTTGTTGGAGGGTCGAGTTCACTATTGTTGGGGTCGATTTTCATGGCGTTGGGCTAATATAAATGTGTTAGTCAATTTTCCCTTCTTGTTGGGTTGTATTATCTTCTGTTTGGATCCAGTTTGTAGTTGGAGAGGGTATTTTTACCTTGGCTAGAGATTGTGGACCTAGACTAGCTTTCCTTTATTGGTTGGCAGTTTGGGAAGGAGTCGATTTAGTCTCCTACAACAACCTACAACAAATTATCTCTCAAATCTTTCATATTTGTACCAGCTTTGGACTAAGGTTAGATATATCTAATAAAATCAATTTTTTTGGTGGAAATTCCTTATTCTTATAGTGTTCTATTTGATGTTATTATCTTGGTATCTTACTGTGGTATTTCGCTTGAAATATGAAACTTGTATGTGGCATTAAAACTCAACAAACCTTTGAGAAACTATCCAAAAACTAGCCAAACAACAATCATAAAATATAGCAACAGACAGAGGGTCTATATTGGGTTTGGGAATGTGCCCACAAGTGTTTGACAAAACTTTATGAAAACCATAGAATTATAGAAGTTAGAGAAAGGGGTGAATAGGGGGTTTGAGTTTGTTTACAAACTGAGTAAAAATCCAAAAAAAATTAAGTGGGACATTACAGTGGTATCGGAGCTGGTTTTCCTACCAGTCTGAACATTACATGTTGATTTGATACTCCTGAGGGACAAAAAAACACATTACATACCAGATAAGAAGGTATAGAGGAGAAAAAAACACATTTCACTTAGAAGAAGAAGAATAAGTGGACCAACCAGAGGAAGAACAAGAGGGAGACATGGGGGACAACAATAATGAGGACAGGGACATGCAGATCCTAGAAGGTTTAGCCAATGGGCAGCAACAGTTGGCACAACTCCTGAATCAGTTAATTAAAACCACTCAAGTGAACCAAAACCATGGGGGAAACAATGGCTTGGGGGCATTAATGGACAAAATGGGAACCAAAACCATAGGGGTAACAATGGTACTGCAGGTTCCAATCAGAACAATGGGAAACATGTAGAAGGTAGCAAAAATAACATTCCCACACACATTGGCACTAGAACCACCAATGGAGTGATTCTTAGACCTCTTTTTCCTAATTTCCTGGGGGAGAAACAAATGGTAAATCAATGGAAGCAAGGACAAGGTGAAACATTTAATCATTACTAGGAGGAGTACTAGGATCTTGGTGAGGGGTTTCAAGAAGCCATGTCACTACAGGACTATTGTACCATCAAATATAGGAACAGACCAAGGGATTTCAACAAGGATCTACAAAACATTGATCTCATGTAGAAGGTTGGAAAGTTATCCATTCCTTCATTTTATGGTTCCAGCAAGTGCACGGCTAGAGCATGGGTATAAAAGTTGGACACATACTTCCAACTCAACCTTATGACAGAGGCAGAGGTTATTAAATTCACTACCTTTCAGTTGGATGGAAAGGCTCATGAGTGGTGGTACCATGGATTGGTCACTCTGTGGCATGCCATCATTACCTCCTATCTATATTTCACAAAGAATTTGATGGAGAGGTTTGACAAAAAAATATCTAGAATTAAATTTTAGAGAGCTGACACAACTCAAGCAGATTGGGACACGGGATGCTTACATTACATATTTTCAAAGTCTTGCAGTCATGGTGACAAATATATCTTAGCAGAGGCTAGTTATGTTGTTCATTGAAGGTTTATCTAAGTCACTGGATGGTTGGGTAAAATCCTTCAAACCTGAGACTCTACAAGATGCCATTATCAAGACATGGGACATGGAGGAAGCGGTCTCGAAAACAAAAACTTTATCCAAGCCTTTCATTCCATATAAAAACAAAGATAAGAAACCTTTTCAGAAAGAGTGGACTGGAAAGGAGAATTTGGATGAGGCGACTCGTAATGAGTTCAAAAAAAAGAATATTTTCTTCAGTTTCAAAGAACCTTGGTAACCAAGACACAAGTGCATGGGGAAGGAAAATTTACACTACATAGAGGTGCACTTAGATAGTGACAAGGAAGAGGAGGAAGTTACACAGGAACAGGGCAACAAGTAGGGAGGCTTGAGTGTTGAGCAGTCTCATGAGGAGGCTAAGGGTGTGACTATCGCTACTCTATCAAGAACTTCTAGATACTACACTTTCAGAGTCAGAGGGGTACTATGGGGGCAACATGTCACGGGTTTGATTGATGGTGGGGCGACCCATAACTTCATTGATGAAGTATTGGTAGCTAAGAGACACATGGCTATAGAGGAATTCGTGCAGTTCAGCATGGTAGTGGTTGATGGATTTACTATGACATGCATGCAAAATATTTTGAGGTTGGTCGTGACATTAGGAAACTATACCTTGACCAATGATTTTTATGTGGTTGATTTGGCATACACCAATATAGTTTTGGGTGTTTAGTGGCTTAATTCCTTGGGGGGGATTACAATGACTACGAGGTAATGGAGATGAAGTTCAATTCAAAAAATGGCAAAATGGTTGTTCTAAGGGGCATGTCAAATGGTGGCCCTAAGATTGTGTCAAAAAAAATATGGAGGTCATTTTCAAACATGGAGATGTAGCATGTGTAATCGAGTGCTTGATTATGGCTTAGGTAAATGCAGAGGTCCAACAGCATCATCATGCAAATATCCACGCATTGTTGAGTAAGCATGACAAGGTTTTTGGATAGATACCTTCAGGGAGGCCATCTGACAAGGGATTTGAGCACACCATTGAGTTGGAGGGGGGAGAAAAATTGGTGATTACTACTCCTTACATACATCCAAAGAAATTCAAGGATGAAATTAAGAAGGCTATTAAGGAACTGTTGGAGATGGAAAACATCAAGACTAGCTCTAGTCCATTCTCTTCTTATGTAGTGTTGGTGAAGAAGAAGAATGGCACAATGTGCATGTGCATCGACTATAGGGCCTTGAATAAGAACATGATCATGAACAGGTACCTTATCCCTAGGATCAATGACCTTATGGATGAGTTGCATGGAGCAATGTATTTTTTGAAGATTGATCTTTGAACGGGGTATCATCAACAGAGTTGGAGAGAAAAATATCCCCAAAATTTCTTTAAGATTCCATTAAGGGCATTATGAGTTTTTGGTCATGTCGTATGGGTTGACCAACACACCAACTACATTTCAATCCTACATGAATCACATATTCAAAAATAAGTTCAGGAAGTTCTTTTTTTGTTCTTTGATAATCTTTTGATATATAGCAAGACATGGGAGGAAAACTTGGAGCATTTGGGTGAGACTTTAAGCATCATGGAGGAACAGTCATTGTATTACAAGGAGTCAAAATGTGAGTTTGGCATGACAAAGATCCCAAATTTGGGTCATGTGGTCAGTGCCCAGGGTGTACAGGTACATAGGGAGAAGATCCAAGCCATATTGGATTGGCCACCACTTAAGAACCTTACACATTTGCATGTATTCTTCATAATATGCAACTACTACCAGTGGTTTGTGAAATGGTTTTCATATTTCGCTGCACTACTCATAGACATCACGAAGAAAGGGGAATTAAGGTGGACAGAGGAGGCCTAGAATACATTTGACAGGATGAAGGAAGTGATGAGCACTTGCCCAGTTTTAACACTTCCTGATTTCACTCATCCCTTTTTGTTTGAGTGTGATGCATCGAGTGAGGGAATAGAAGTAGTTTTGATGAAAAAAATACATATGATATCATATGAGAGCAAGAAAATCATAGATTCAAAGAGACTCTACTCCATCTATGACAAGGTAATACTTTCCATCATGCATGCCTTGGTGAAATTTAGACAATACCTGGTAGGTGTCAAATATGTGGTTAAGACTGATCACAACAGTTTGAGACACTTTTTGGGGAATAAGGACTTAAATGAGAGGTAACAGAAGTGGGTCAGACAACTGTAGATATATGACTTCAACATTGAGTATGTGAAAGGGAAGAAAAATGTGGTTGTTGATGCTCTCTCTAGGAAACTAGAGATATGTTCACTTGCAGATATTTCAGCCGACTAGAAATCTCATCTCTTGGTAGAGTATTCCAAGAATAAATTTGTTGGTGAGTTGATGGATCACAGCATACAATGTGATAGGTACAAAGTGGTGGATGACATCATCTACTACAAGGATCATATATACTTAGTCCTGAAGTCTACATTGAAGGAGAATATTATGACGGATATGCATGACACACCCATGGCAGGGCATCCTAGTTACTTTAAAACTTATAGGAAGATCAGGAAAAGGTTCACTTGGAAGGGCCTCAAAGATGGTGTATTGATACATGTGCAGGAGTGTATGACTTGTCAACAGAATAAGTTAGAGCAAACTCATCATGTGGGGTTACTACATCCATTAACCATTCTGGAAGCAAAAGTAGGAAAGCGTGTCCATGGACTTCATCACGGGTTTACCTAAAGTACATAACAGAGATTGCATATATGTGGTGGTCGATCGGTTGACCAAGTTTGCACATTTCCTTTCCATATCCTCATAATACAATGCAACACAGGTAGTGGAGTTGTTCTTCGGGGAGGTATTCAAACTCCATGGGTTGTCGAAGTACATTGTAAGTGACAGAGACAGTCAATTACTTAGTGCATTTTGGGAGGAGTTGTTCAGGTTGGTTGGCACAGATTTGACTCCTAGCACTAGTTACCACCCCCAAAAAGATGGTCAGACAGATATTGTGAACAAGTAACTCAAGGGATATTTACGTAACTATGTGTCTCGGCAGCAGAAAGAATGGGTTAAGTGGTTGCATTTGGGGGAACACTGTTATAATACCACTCATCATATGTCCATTGGTATGACCCCATTCTGAGAATTATATGGCTATGATGATCCTTCATTTGTTGATTCGGTGTTTGGGGATAGCAAGGCTCCCAAATCCAAGGATTGGATCTAGGAGAGTCAAGAAATCATTAAGGCTCTCAAGGACAATTTATATGTGGTACAAAATCAGCAGAAGATTTATGTGGATAAGCACAGATTCGAGTGCATTTTTGAGGTGGGGGACTTGGTATTTTTTAGATTACAGCCATATAGATAGTCATCACTAAAGAAAAGTGGTGTCAAAAGGCTTAATCCCCACTTTTATGGCCCCTAGATGGTGATCTGAAGAGTTGGAGAGCTATCTTATGAGCTTGAGTTATCGGAGGGAAGTAAGATCCACAATGTATTTCATGTTACGTGTCTCAAGAAGGAATTGGGACAATAGGTCACTTCTTCGGAAAATTCACCTCCATTGGATGAGGAGGGCAGTTAGTGTTGGTTCCTGAGGAGGTATTCGAGGTCCAGGAGAGGACATTGCGAAATAGGGTGATCCGAGAGTACCTCAATAGGTGGAGATATTTTCCAATAGAGGATGCCACATGGGAAGGTGAACAGATCTTCCAACATCCTAACTTGCAGTTGCTTGAGTAAAAGCAATCTCGGGGAGGGAGAATTGTAATGTCCCTTTCCAAATAGCAGCTCTAAGAGATCTATGTAATAACCTAAGTTATTCTCATAGGCTATAGTCAGTGGAGGAAAAGGAAATTAATCAATTATTTAATGTCATCAGAGCGAGAAAGTAATCTTTTTAAAAGGTGTCATTGAGTAATTAGATAAAAAGGTGTTTTAAGTAACTTTGAGTTAATAAAGTCACTTTACTTTATTAAAAGGGTAAAAGGGTCGGAAAAGGGTCAACAAGGAAATAAAAGGAGAATTAAGGTGCACTCTCTCATTATGCTTTTGTTATTTTCTAAAAATGAAATTGAGAGAGCTCTTGTGGCATTGGCTCTTGGGATGAAAAACCCTAGAGAATTGAGAGAGCTCTTGTGGCATTGGCTCTTGGGATGAAAAACCCTAGAGGAGTTTGGGATTCGGTTCAGTGGTGAAACTATCAACCCTAGATAATCATGGAGGAGAGATCATACTCAGATGTGCTCATTATGCTTCATTGTGACAGATTTTATCATCTTAACGTTGAATTTTTCTTATTATGGTTGACTTTATCTTTTGGCAGTTGAGTTCTAGCTTTGTGGTTGAGTATGCTAGTGTGAGGGTCAAGTTTTCCCTATTTCTGGGTCATATCTCTCATTGGGTTGAATTTTCTCTATTTGTTGGCCAAGTTAGTTGTGCTCATTGGGTTGAATTTTCTCTATTTGTTGGCCAAGTTAGTTGTGAGAGGAGTGAGTTATCTTGAGTTGGGGTCGGCTTCTTCAGTTGGATACCAAGTTTTCTCCTTGTTGGACGAGTTGACAGTAGAGGGGCAAGTTTATTTGTTGGAGGGTCGATTTCACTACCGTTGGGGTCGATTTTCATGGTGCTAGGCTGATATAATTGTACTAGCCAAGTTTCCCTTCTTATTGGGACATATTATCTTCTGGTTGGACCAAGTTTGCAGTTGGGGAGGGAATTTTTACCTTGGCTAGGATCATGGACCTATAGTGGCTTTCCTCTATTAGCTGGCAGTTTGGGAAGGAGACGATTTAGTCTCCTACAACAACCTATATCAAATTATCTCTCCAATCTCTCATATTTGTATTAGCTTTGGACTAAGGTTAGATATATCTAATAAAATCAAGTTTTCTAGTGGAAATTGCTTACTTTTATAGTGTTC